>JAODJX010000119.1:27168558-27192879 GCA_026776945.1 Isichthys henryi | reverse complement strand
AGGGGAGTTAGGGTTGTGGGCCCTGCTCACCATCTACAGTGTCTGCAGTTCATGATGATTTAAGGTTGTTTTTCTTAGTAACACTTTATTTAAGGCCATGTTATTAGTAATTTATAGACACATCCATAACGCATTATAATGCATTCATAAAGTATCATAAACATGGTTATAAACACATTATAGCCATGTGTATTATGCATTATGAATCTGTCATCTACAGTATAATCCACTGTAGATACCTTCATAATGCAGTACATAGCATCCTTAATGCTTTTACTGGCCATTATAATGCATTATAAAGGTATCTATAGTGCGTGCATTAAAGGTGACAGTTTCATAAGTCAGTCATAATGCATAACTCACATGACTATAATGTGTTATGCCTTTTTATAAATATTTATAGTCATGTTTGTAATACTTTATGAATGCATTATTATTTGTTATGAATGTGTTTATGAATTACTAAACACATGGCTTTAAGTAAAGCGGTGCTGTTTTTTTAATTAAAGGGTGAAAGATTTATATGATATGAAGAGAAACCAGAGTTTTTATTTGTGCATGTGTTTTAGATTTCAGCATTTCATGCTGGTGTGTACCGATTCCCATTTGAAGAGCCTCATTCTCACGTTGTCCTGCTAGTGGAAACCAGAGGTCGGTATATAGTCACCTCAACATCTTTACACTGTCACCATTTGACTTCCTAATTTTTGTGACCACAATCGCTTTAAATCCATTTCAAATCCTATTAAAGACTGAATATGAAATCCATGACAGTAATACTCATTTTGTTTGATTAGGCAAAGGAGTTTGACTGCAACTTTAACCTTTTCAGTAAAACTCAAAGCAGGCTATACAATATTAGGTAAACAGGTAGGTAAAATATCAGTGTCAGCTTAGAGGCATTTGTGTATATAAGCACAGTTTTGGACGCTTAATGAATACCTTTGATTTAGCTTGCAAATTAGTTCAGCCAACAGCGAATCAAGCTTAATTAGTAGCTTGGCAGAGATGAAAACTGAGGTAGCCTGTGGCCGATGGTGTTTGGAATTGGCCATTTCAGGGGTCAGAGCTTCACCAGTACAATAGCTGCCTTCAAAATATGCACCCCCAGCTGCTACGGACTGCTGTGGCGTTTTGTTCCCATGATGCCTTCATTACATGCTGATTAGTGAAACTTTAAAAGTTTATTAGGATGAGCGAGCATTCGCATCCATGCAG
Source organism: Isichthys henryi (assembly GCA_026776945.1). Lineage (NCBI taxonomy): Eukaryota > Metazoa > Chordata > Actinopteri > Osteoglossiformes > Mormyridae > Isichthys > Isichthys henryi. The sequence goes on along the minus strand of JAODJX010000119.1, from coordinate 27,191,661 downwards.
CTTCTGACAGCCTGGAGACTCTTAGAGGCAGCAAAGAGCACTAGGCTGGGGACATCCTGGACAGGATACCAACCCATATGCACACAGTCATGCTCCATGGGAAATTTAGTGATAGCAATGAGGCTATCTGGGCATCTTTGGACAGGGTGAGCATGTGATCTCCATACACGGAGCGTGCCCAGGAGGTAAGAAGCCACTGCCGCCCATTTTATTGTATCAATTTCTTGACAAGGACATGCACAAACATACTGGACATGCTGCTTATAGGAATGAGAATAGCCAAGATCTGCACAGACTTGGAAAAAGTGCTTTGTAACTTATTTTCTATAATCAGACAGTTTATGTGGGTGTTTGATAATTTTAAATGATCGGCTCCTCATTTGCAGATCTTTGAAACAAGCAACACTGTTTTGTACGGTATTGATCTGCCTGAATCCTTTAGAGCTTCTGCTTTAAGTCTAGCAAAAACACCATTATGGCAATTAAGCTTCACCACCACCCACTGTCTCCCAAATTTCCATTTATTGGTGTTGTATAATTTTACATGATTTGAATCCATTTGACTGCCAATTAATCTAAATGCCCTATAACCATAATGCAGTCTTTCATTAATCAGGTTTTTGCGCAGCTTGAGTTTTACACGTCTCGCACATTAAATAGTTTTAAATGTTCCTTCTGTCGAAATCTGCGACTTTACCCATCGGATTTGGCTAAGATGTACCTGTTGCACTTTCTATGACAGAACATAGCCATATATATAAACCAAGCCAGTATACTGATTAGCTATCCATTTCAATATTTTCTACCGGGTTCTGTTCCCAGCCGTCCAAAAGTTAACTTGGGATCAGTGGATGTAAATCTGCTGGGAATGAGACCAAGGATGGTTACTGAATTCTTAGGTGAGGTCTGCATGTCCCCCAGCCCCCCGCCACAACCCACTCACCCCTGTGACACAGATGAACATTTGATATACTTACAGTAACTGGCTCATAATTCACCTACATATATGACTAATCACCAGGTGAATAATTAGGATGGGTAAACCTCATTAAAAGTAAACCTTGTAAAGTTATCCAGGTCACCATCATGGGGCAACTAAAATATTTATCTATGGAAGTGGTTAGTTCAGGTCCAAAAAGGAAAAATCCAGATTAACATTTTGTTTTAACCACCCAGAGTTCTCTGTCGCTGTGACTCCTGATACTCAGCTGGTTGGTTGAAACAAAATTTTGATCTGGAGTTTTTCTGTCTGCACCTGAACTGTCCACCTCTGTTTATGTGCTATTACAGCCTTTCATCTATCTATCTTCAGATTACTTATGCTATTCAGGGTTATGTGTTTGCTGGGGGGTGGGGTGGCTAGAGTTTATTTCTAGCAGCACAGGGCATGGGGGGAGGAACAGGGGAGAAGTGTCACTAGACATATTTTTTATGAAAATGATTCTTCAAAAGTAATGTGTCAGCTGCAGGTTCTCCTTTTCTTGCCAGCTACAAGGACTGCGCCATGATTCGTTAGCTTACTGTGCGAATTCGCGAGGTTGTCCAATGCCTGAGTTTCATCGGATTTAAAAAAAAATTCTGGGATTTGATGCTTACTACTGATCACTTGTATCTGCAAGTCCACAGAGTTGGGCCTGGAATAATTTACCACCTACAGGTCTTGACTTGCTTAAGTAACAGAACCACAGGAAACGCCACAAAAAAGCTGATCTGACTGCCTGCATATACAGGGCTGCACACAGACACATTCTGCTGACTGCAAGTGCCACAAAAATGCAGAACATAGCTTCCATTTTAGAAGAGCGTATAAGCAGCACGGTTACTTTGAATGATTGTTATGTAGTCACGTGCCCCCTACAGGACTAGCAAGGACTTACAGGTGAGCATTTGCTTGGTGCAGGAGACTTAAGACTCAAGAGTTATTTATTGTCAACACATGCATGTGCAAATACACAGTGCATTGAAATATCTTTTCCATTGGGACCCCTATGGTGCTACACATAAATACAATATAAATATATTTGATTTTGCGTATGTAGTGTAGTATGAATGTGCAGTGCTTGGTATATACTGAGCAAAGCAAACAAGACAAAAAATAGCCACATCATTGGAGGGTATTTGGGGTGGGGTATGATGGAGTTAATGGCAATCTTTGAGGTTGGGGGGGTTAACTAGTGGGGGCAGTGTCGGTCCTTGGGGGCAGCAGGAGGCTGCTGAGGAGCCTGACTACCTGGGGGAGGAAGCTGTTGCAGTGTCTAGCAGTGATGGTCCAGATGTTCTGGAACCTTCTGTCAAACAGCAAGGGTGAACAATCCATAGGAGGGATCTGCCACCATGCCACTTTGCATGGCAGGTCTCATGTGTCCTGTACAGTGATGGGTGGAGAGGAGCCCTGTACAGTGATGGGTGGAGAGGAGCCCTGTATATTGATGGGTGGAGAGGAGCCTTATACAGTGATGGGTGGAGAGGAGCCCTGTATAGTAATGGGTGGAGAGGAGCCCTGTATAGTAATGGGTGGAGAGGAGCCCTGTACAGTGATGAGTGGCTCCTCGGTAGAACATGGTGAAGATGGGAGGTGGGAGGCTGGCCTTCTTCAGCCTGCTTAAGAAGTGGAGATGCTGCTGTCTTTCTTGGTGATGGAGATGCTGTGCAGGATCCAGGAGACATTGTTTTCCATGTAAACTCCCAGGAACTTCACACTGCTAACTGCCTCACCAGCGGATGCATTGATGGTCAAGGGTTCTTCCTGAAGTCAACGATCATCTCTCTTTGTCCTCTTGACCTTTAGAGACAGGTTGTTGCCCCAACAGCGGTCTACTAGATGTTTGACCTCCATTCCGTATGCAATCTCATTGTTGTTGCTGATGAGTCCCACCACTGCTGTGTCATCTGCTAACATCTGCAAGCAAGAATCATACCCAGGTTTGGTGATCACTCTACCCTGGACCATAAAGCTCTGCAGAGGGTAGTATGTTCGGCTGATCTATTCTCCCAGCAGGACATTTACCTCAGATAATGCAGGAAGAGAGCTAACAAAACCAGCAGGGACACAATCCACCTCAAACCTCTCTCCTTACCCGGCTCTTTACCAGCACTCCTGCTGTCTGTCAGTGAGCATTTCGGAATCACGGGTATTTCAGAAGCACAGAATAGCTTCTACCCTCAAGCCATTAGACTGCTTAATTCTGGATTACACTCCTACATGATTCCCTCCTTGTCTGTGCACCTCACACTTTATTTGATTTATGACCTACGTCTCTTTTGTTTTTATTTTTTACAATATAGCTTTCCTTGTTTATGACATTTACTATATTTTCACTTTAATGTCTTTATTTTGCTTTGACTATTTATTCTCGCAGAGTTCACCACCATGAATTTTACGGCAGGTTAATGTCTGACTGTATACCTTACATGTGACAAATAAAACCCTTGTGTCTTTGATGTGGTCTGAGCTGTGTTGGGCACCAAAGTCATGCTTCAACCGCGGTGGGCTGAACACACAGCCCTGGGGGAGGGGCACCTATGCTCAGTCTGAGGACCCTGGGGGTGTTGTTTCCAATGAAAACAGACTGAGGTCTGACAGTTAGGAATTCCAGGATCAAACTGCTGCTGGAGGTTTTCATTCCCGGTGGGCTGAACTTCCCTACAAGCATCTGTGGTGAATGTTGTGAATTCAGGGCTTATGCTTTATAACAAACATAGATGTATATTTAACTGGTTAAGTTAATTTATTGGTTGACTGATACCTGTTACGACAGGAAGTAGGGACAACCATTGATGCAGCGTAAGAGTGAACTGAAAGGCTTTATTTGAACATTAATACACAACCACACAGAAACAAAAAGACCTCAGGGGGTCAAAGGCAGGGGGCTGGGAGGAACAACCAGGACAGTCTATGGCCTGACATCTAACACAGGGGTAAACGGCAATAGGGCAGAGGTCACATTACCTGTGAAAGGGGAGTTGAATGATATTAACCCTAACTGCTATGAGGACTCACATCGACACTAAGGAGCAGGATGGGGAGCCTGGTGAGGGCAGGCACATATACACAGAAAACAAGCACTTGACAAGAGACAGGTGCAAGTGACTGACATATTAGGGAGGTACGGGATGACTAGTGACACCTGCTGGTCAACCAGGAATATGACTGGGCTGACAAGGACAGATCCTGACAGTGGCCACCATTGGCTCTTCTGCTCAGGGGTCTAACAGATGCATACGATATTGACGGCAAACACAAAATGTCTAAACTGGCTGAAAATTAAATGGTGGAATATTTATCCATCCAACATTCCCTCCATCCTTCCATCAATCTAACTATTCAGCTTATAACTGCTTATCCTGTTCAAGGTCATGGGGGAAATGATTTGTAGACACAAAGCAGTGGAAAATATTTAAAAGCTCTCTACGGAATGAATATGATTTGTTTTCTCTCGCTAAGAGAATTTTTTTTTTTATTTGCATGTAGATTCTACTTTTAAATACAATACAATTTTTCACGTGCTTTTATTTTACACGCAGTATTTTTACCAGCCCTGGCTCAGTTAGGCAAATCTCAGACAGGAGAGTGTAGATGTAATGAAAACATATATTGACTAGAACAGACGAAAAGCAGTGGTTGTTTAATGAATCTTCTGATGAGGAGAATCTATGCATTTACATGGGTGTGTATGTGTGTGTGGAGTTTGCACACTGTCCCCATGTTTGCATTTGCAGGTAAGTGAACTGGTGCGTGTGCCTTGCCCGTGTCAGTGCGTTCCCTGTCTTAAATTAACATTCCGCACGGAGTATCCCCTCCTTCAGCATCCACCTCCTGAGATGAGCTTCAGGCTGCCTCAGACCCTAAGCTAGACAAGCAGTTCTGGAGGATGTATAGAATACAGATACCTTATTTATCCCTGAGAGAAAATTTCCTCATCACCTCTCACATCTTTCTTTCCATAAGACACGCAGTGCAGGTTCAGCTGATGTCCAGCACCCATGGAGCAAATGCCCTGCTCCAGTGCTCAGCTGTGGCATCAGTCTAATGGCCATGGCACTGCATCTAGTAACCTTCAAATTACCACCACAGTCCAAACCCAATTAAAACAAATCAAATATTGTAAATGGTGAGCTAAAAAGGACAAAAAAAAAAAAACAGTTGACTGAGAACAATTTACTTTTGCCAGTAAACTACACATGCAAATTAATCAGGTGTAAGTTACATAGCTTTAGGTCTTCCCAGTGGAGTCCATGTAATTCTCTTTTTGTCCAGAAGATGGCAAAAGTAAAACACGGTCCTTTCTCCAGCCGTGCAGAATTCTGAGTCACGAGAAATGCATCTTATTTTACGTACCGAGTTTACATTTTGTATTCAAATGCTTTGGACAGATTGGTAGTATAAATAGTTATTATTAAATCAGACAGCTTGTGACATTTCTGGGCAGCATGTTCTAATTGCTTTACATTATACCACCTGCTGTTAAAGGGTTAGTGAGATGCATTGTAATGTATATCCCAGTGCCAGGGACCTATGAGGCTCTGTGAGGCTGTGGACTGGAGTTAAGATTATCCACGATGCATAGACACATTCTTATGCTTTCTGCTTTGGCAAATTGACCTAGAAATTATACAGACGCTCCTCTACTTACGAATGAGTTACGTTCCGAACGGCCGTTCGTAACTTGAAATGTCCGTAAGTCGTTATTAAACATTATTTAATGGTATACGCAAGGACAAAGAACTAGGATGCTGGGAGTATGCAGGCTATGCTGCTGCGCGGGGAGTAGTGGCCAGAAGTCGTACTGGACGGAATTGGCTCGCAGAAAAACAAAAATGTTGCGGACAGGAAACGGGAGTCCAAGGAACACGATTTGGATTTACGGTCCTCTTCGTTCATATCTCTGAAAGTTTGTAAGTTGAAAGATCGTAAGTAGAGGAGCGTCTGTACACCTGAAAATTCCTTATTATTGATAATGTAATAGGAAAACAGTGCCATGTCTTCAAATCAGAAGATGACTCCATAAAGCATGTGGGCATAGAAGCTCATTGCTATATGTTGATGTTTGTAAACACATTAATGTTCCCAGCTGCACCAATGCACCCTGAATCAATTTAGCACCTTGACATTTGAACTGATTGAGTAGAATGTCAGCCAAACCTCTAATATAACGTTGTCTCTCACCTCATCCATCAAAAGTACAACAACAAGGCAGCCTAGTACGAAAGTTTAGGCAATCTCTGTTTTCAAAACTGACATGAAAAACTCATTCATGAATTTGGCAACATATTATTATGTAACTGTATTAATCAATGCATTTTTTGCCAGTACAACTGAAGAGCTGTTTTTCAAAATTCACCCCAAATTAGGGTTAGTATTAGCAAACTGAGGCTAGGCTTAGGGTTAATCCATTTTTGTTGTGTTTGAGACAAGACCGCCAATGACATAGAATCGGGCTTCCTTATTATGTTGTTACAATACTTGTACCCAAACCCACTTAATCCTCATGTAATTCAATGAAGAACTTATTTAAATTTTCATAAAATTTTCTAAAAAATGTAATCCATGGACTGAATGAGTTTTGGAAATTTGCTCTTCAAATAATAGTAATATTAATAGTTATAGTATGTGATATACAGTATATATTATATAAGTGGGGAAAAAGCTACATGGAATTTCTTATTGTGTTAAAGTAGTTTATGAGAAATACTGTCAAATGATTTGTGAATCAGTGTTTGATTCCAGGTTTGCAGAATGCTTAGGCGAGGTGAGCAGTGAAAATCATTTGCATCAATGTCACAAAGCCATGTGTTTCCCAATTTCCCAGTTCATTCTGGAAAAATAAAGCGATTTATGAAAAACAAACAAAAATAAAATGATTCTATGCTGAGAGTATATATTTTAGGTATATGTTAAAAGCATGCCCTGTGATGGACTGGCCCCCCATCCTGGGTTGTTCCCTGCCTCGTGCCCATTGCTTCCGGGATAGGCTCCGGATCCCTCGTGACCCAGTAGGATAAGCGGTTTTGGAAAATGGATGGATGGATGTTAAAATCAATTTGTCATGGTACAGACAGTAGTCAGAGTAATATTTTAGATTTAATAATATAAAACAAAGATTCTGCATTAAACAAGCTACTTAGACTCAGTTCTCCACTCCAGGACACAGATTTCACACTTTCATCCTTTCCATGTTCTAATTGCGCTCTGCGGCATGCTAGAGTGAATTTAATTGGCTATGAGGTTGTTAGTATTTGACCCACCCATCCATCCATTTTCTATACCTGGGTGTCCTATTTCTGTACAATGAAATGACAACGTTCCAACACATCAGCAGAAATCATTCCTTTGTAGTCCGCTGTATAAGGCAGTGTTGATAATTACGCTTGCTTTTTCAACAATAAGATGCCACTTGAGCGTGTGCTTGCTTGTGGAGTGACTGCGTCCACTGGCCGTCTGTCCTGCAGGCCGTTTATATTTTGGCACCCTGGTATCATTTGTCATGTTGCAGCATGAGCGGTGGGTCCGTACACCTCTCTCCTGTGCAGTCCGCCCCAGGCTGCCCCCGGGTGGGTGTTCACGTAATCCACTGCATGTGTGCTACCATGGCAAGCTAGCCGGGGAACAGTCTCAAATGCTGTCACCCGAGCGTCTGTTTCTTTGCTGATTTATAAATAACATTTATTTGTTTGAATTATAGGGATTTAGAAGTCAAGACTGGCAACTGCTGTTTTGCTTCTATATGCTTCTGCCTCCGTGTTTGCTGCCGTTTTTGATTTCATAGTGGTATTTGGTATCGGGCTGATTTAACTGCGTCCTGGATTTGCCAAACTGTATTTGAATCTGATTTATGTTTTAACTCACGTGCCCTGAGCGGGTAAGCCTACATTTATAGATATGCAGTGTCTTTTTCAAATGCCCACTGAATAACTGTTGCTTTTTGGTGTGTGGTCTCTTGCTGAATGCACCTTCAGCTTGTTAACTCTCTGTCCCTGGCCTTTGGATCTGTGTCAGCCATTAAGGGCTGTTCCCTAGCAGGTTTTATACTTATTCACTTCCTTTATACTTCTCACCATGTAGTAATAATTATATTTGGTGCCTGGAGACACGTCTCTGTTTGCCTTGGCATAATGAGTCTGTGTGACCTATAGGGTTTGGTTAACGGCGGGTATTCCCTGGGTGGGGGTTCCTGGGGTGGCGTCGTCGAACTGGTTCCACCACTCCCGCCAAATATGCCCGTGTTAAGTTTAACAGGGAATTAAACATGAGATCTGCGTTCCACAGAATGAAAAGACTGGTAATCATTTAGTGGGCTTATTCAATCCAGCAACTGGCAATCTATTCTGAATTTGTCTATGATGTATATGGACCAGTCTCCCAGTGTCTTTCACCCAGTTTATTATTTGTGTAAATGTGCTGTGTTTTGCCCAAAGCCTTGACAGAATCTCCATGAATATATATGTATCAATGCTCAACTCTGCAGACAGGCCCAAAAATAGTGTTCGCCCCTCCAGATTAATACACCGGCTATCTTAGGCTGTAGTTTAGGGCCCCAGCAAACATCAGGACCCCGTCCCGCCTTGGGAAACATGGAACTGTTAGTTAAATCAGCAACACCTGAGTGTTCGCACTGCTGTCAGCCTTGGGCTGAGGATAAGTCGCTCTGCCCCTGGAGTTCACTGTTCTGAACAGATGTTTGAATGCTGACATCACGTTCACAAGAGGAGCTCTCTCACACAGCAATGGCACCTTGCCTCCTTCTCCAGGGTCTCACCAAAGCTCGAAACCCGATTACTAGGTCGTTTGCTGTTGATGCAGTCATACTACCAATACACACAAGCTACTTCTCCATCTATAAGACGGAAATGTGAGGCCAGTGCTTGTTCTCCTATCGTGGATTCAGGGACCCACACGATGAAGTCATTCAGGGAGCTGCTGTCCAACATACCGTAGAATATGGTTGTCGGCTATTGTCTTGTCATTCCTTTCGTACATGCTGAGCATTTGGTCTGCTGTGTCAATGCCAGCTTTTGTGGAACTGAAGTCGAGGATCATGCGTGGTTTCTTTTTAGAAAAAGTCAGATCTACTCACTTCAGCTTGAAGCATGCTGCTTAGCTATCTTTACCCGTCATCTCCAAAGGCGAAACCTGGAAGAGTGTGTGCGATGTTGGCTGCGGTTTATCTACCAGCTGGCTGCTTGACTGTCGTCTTGTGCCCCTTGGTTTTTGTCCTTGATATCCATGTTTTTTTTTTGCACATTGGCTAGTAGTCAATGACTCGATGCTATTTTCGCCGAAGATGAGTCAACACTCGGCTGAGTTCTTCCTTTATAGTCATTTTCAACCGGTGATTTTCCCATTTCATCACTTGACAAGTAATTTGCATTATCAACATCTATGCCCAGCACTTGTTTAGGCGAATCATCCATTGTGACATAGCTAAAGTCAGAATAAGAACTGAAAAAAACCATTTAAAATTTTTTTACAGCGCACCAATCTAAGCCAATCAGTGCAGCCCTGAAAGACTCCCACACCAGTTGGTGGATTCAGTCATTCTGCTATTTACAATAAATCTTCTTGGTTCAGTAGTGACACTCATCGGCGGTATTTCCTATTTCTGTCTGTGCAGGACCCAGTTGCTGACATTTTTTTAGTTTGCACTTTCTCTTCTTGTTTCACGTTTCGCTTAACCATGCCCAGTTTGGGCATCGTTATCCTTAACCGTATGTTCTGCCTGGTATTCGGTTCATAGCTTCTGGTTTAACTTTCTCGAGCCTATTTTAGCGCAGAGCTAGTGAACACTGCAAAAGCCTAGCAAACTGAATTGCGGCAATAAACTAGCCATTCTGAAAGGCACTTTTCTACTCTCCTTTAGCACAAGCAGCAAATGCATTATTTAAAACATCACATTCAAAGCAATACCTACTTATATAGATTTTTATAGATAATAAACTATATTAATAATAAGTGACTGCACATGTGCCGATTGTCGATATAATTCTAACCAGATATAGGCCTTTTGTATATATACACTTGTCTAACACATGTCTAACATCTGCATATCTTAGAAAATATAAATAGCTTTCAGGTAGGCATGTAGTGGAAAGAATTGTACAATATTCTTATTCTTCTTCCCTTTTCAGCAATCATCTTCAAAATGAAGTTTAACACGTTTTAAACACATATCTTTGCATTGATTCTCTTGCTCAAAGCTGTAATTTATTTAGTGAAAATCAATGGCGACTCCTTAGTGGTATCTGAGAATCTGACACCATTTTTCCTGTTTATGGTGCAATTTACGTTTTGCCACCAGATGGCAGTGAAAGATCAGCCATATCTCGTGCATGTTGTTCCTGGACAGTTTTTGTAGACGATAATCCCACGTAATTAATTTAAATCTCTTTCAAATCTCTTTCTTTATATAAACAAGGGGGTTCCTATGACAATTAAAATTAATTTGTAAAACTGGTTTGAATTAAAATGGAGGTGAAACGGTTTTTGTGGCTGCATGTTAATCCATCTTCCTGTTAAAGTACGCCCAATGTGTGATGCCAGTCCTTTGCAGGGCACATACAGTGGGAAATTTAGAGGTGCCAATTAGTGCAGTTGCATGTCTTTGCACTGGAAGTCCCTGGAAGTGTGAGGAAATGTCATTAGCTACTATCCCACCCCAAAATAAAAATATGAATTATAATTTTTTATAATTTTAATATTGGTCGTAACATAAAATATCTTCATATTAAACTGTATTGTTGCTAGCTAACAGATTTTTTATTTTCACCTTTGAAATAGCTATGGTGTTGATAACGAACATAGAGGTGCAGCAAAATAATGTCCATCCATCCATCCATCCATCCATCCATCTATCAATTAGCTGCTCAAACAAGCCAGGCTACAGTGGGAATACATCGCCGGGCTCACACACACGATCCCCCCTAAAAGTAATGTAGAAACACCTGATCTTCATGTCTTTCGATAGTAAGAGTTATAACATCCATCCACCTGATCTTCATGTCTTTAGATAGTAAGAGTTATAACATCCATCCACCTGATCTTCATGTCTTTCGATAGTAAGAGTTATAACATCCATCCACCTGATCTTCATGTCTTTCGACTGTAGGAGTTAGAACACCAATCCACATGATCTCCACATCTTTTGACATATATTCTGGTTGATGTTTCGGCATACCCTGTGAGATGCTGGCTAGGAATGTTCTTTGGCACCTGACGAATTTGGCATCATTTTGCTGAACACTATTATACGGCCCTTGCAAACGCAGGTAGGTTGATTTATGTGCTGTGTGATTGGCTATTTGGCTTCAATATTTCATGCTTCTTCAAAGAACATGCATTTCATTGACCTTTTTTTTAAGTAGTGAGCCAATTTCAGGCTGCACAGAACTGGTACATGTCAATGGGAGACATTCCCCTGTGTTTTTTTTATTCTAAATGCTTCAGTGATCAGAATTAAATTATTAGTTGGAATATTTCATAAAATCACCAAGAAGTTTTATTCATTATTTGACTTAAAATGTAAAAATACGTGTTTATTTTTATGCATTAAGTACTTTATAGATGTAGGCTGGCTTTGCCTGGTATTTACATACTTCAAAGTGAATTTTAGAAATGGCTGGATGAAATGAGTATAGAAAATGAATTTAGTGAGTTGTTTTGTACATATGTGCACACTAGAACATAAACGGTTCTTAAGAATTCACTGCAGAGAGAAATAATTGTTATGCCGTAAGTTTCCAGCCTTGAATTTGAATGAATAATCTTTCATGCATATGTGGTCTCCTGCTATTTGACATTGTGACTTTTGGTTGCTGAGAAAAAGGAATCATTTTAAAGAAATATGGTTTCAGCTCTTAAAACCAACAGCAGAACAAAAAGTGACACTTTCTTAGTACCATCTCTAGAGAAAACAGTGCTGTAATAATGTTTTATCGATACCTTGATTATTTCCGTTACCTGTTGTATGATCGAGAGCCTTCTAAAACCCTCAGCTGAAAAAACAACCGCCATTAGACCAGCAAAGAATTAAAGTCATGCTTTTGAAGACCAGTCTTTTCTTATAAACCATTTATCCTTGCATGGACAGTCATCAAAAGACACCAAAATCAATTCAAAGTGTCAGGTCAAGCGAAATACTATCAATTGCCCTCAGGTGAAAGAATTCAATCCCAAATCACTGACTCAAAGTGGTTCAGTTTGGCAAAGATTTAACCAATCTGATTATCTGATAATACACCAATCAGCACAACTCCAACGCAGAAAAGCCGTGATGTTTATTTAAAATGAAGGGACAAAGATCTGGGTTCCTCATGTCTGGTCCTGGGGGGGCCAGAATCCCACACAGTTTGCAGATTTCCCTGCTCAAACATTTTAATCAGCTAATTACCAGGTTTAGTAGGTGTGTTTGAACAGGGAGATCTGAAATCTGTGTTGGATTCTGGCCCCCCAGGACTGGAAATGGGGAACTCTGCCATAGTGGATTTGGATGCTGAAGGAGAAGAGGATTTCAGAAATGTGCTGAAAGAGGCGGTGGGAGAGGACTGCAAAGAAGATTCTAATGACATTCGAGCAACACTTGTTGACCACGACATAAATCATGGCCTGCCCACATGTTAAACTGGCCTAGACATGTGGCTTAATGTGCCATGTTACGACATACAGGAATGAAAACGGGTAAGACACCACAAATTTATACCTGTGTGCAATACATAAGCCATTTATACACCCATGTAAGAGATGCAGTTGGTGAGTCACAATAAATGCACTCGGGGGAAATATACTGTGTCCTTCTGAACAAAAAACCCAGCTGGTGAGAGGGCCAGTGATCAGGAAGAGGCAGCAATTGTTCAGATGGTCCAAATGGGCGATACCATATTTTTGCACAAAATCCAGATGACTGCACCTGCAGACCATGACGTCATTGGTACTGTTAGTATATCGAAAATTGTTCCGGTGTTGAAACATCATCAAATTGGAACGAAAAACATGCACATAATATATGTACATTGATTTGAAACAATGAATCTGAAGTACTAAATAGAGAGGCGATATTATCCATGTACTTTGTAAACCACATTGTGCAGACACTTCTCACTTAATGGCCGAGTTCCGTTCCTATGTCTAGGTCAATAATCAAACTGATCGATAAGCAAGGAGCCACTCCTTACTGATATGTCAAACATACCTTACTGGTAATGGGTTTGCACTAGCCATCTTTACGTGTTGTTTTATTGTCACATTTGCACCATTTAAAACATTTTACTATATTTTTAAAAAGGCATGCACATAACGGGTACACAAATATGTATTCACCTTTAAAAGCGATTAAAAAAGAAATTACCTTACATTTTAAACTTTATACCGCAAATTAAGTATGAATTAGCATATAAAGGCTAAAATGCACAATAATTTCTTATCATAGTGCAAACGCACATAAAATAAGTATGTCATAATCGCACTTTAACAGTGCCAAGGTCACATCGATGCCTTAAAACGTCATCTGTCCATCTTCTAACTGCTTGTCCTGCTCAGGGTCACTGTGTATCACAACACAGTTTCAACAGACAAAGAAATGTTATAAACATAGGTCAGCAGGATAAGAACTTCTGCCCATGTCTGGAAGGCCGTGAAATCCCACAGCCGGCAGTAACCGCATCGTTTTAGAACACGGGCCTTAACCCCAATCACACCCGGGATACTTACTGACCCTGCACTCTGATCCTCAGCTGAACATCAGTTTGGAAAAGTCTGATAAATAAAAATGTAATGTAATGGATCAAAGCCATTCAGATTTGCTTTCTATCCTGTTCTTATTTAAGATCAAGTCAGCATTTAAAATCTTGGTAACACTGTGAATGCCATGCCTATAAGAATCTATGAACACATTGATACATTATAATGCATTCTTAGAGCATTTAAGCATGGCTGTAAATATTTATAAAAAGTGTTAGTAAACGTATAAGACCTAATTGAAAACAATATTTATAGGAAATATCATTCCTCTGCAATGGGATTTATTGTCCATATTAACAAAATGGTTTGTGCGGGCTTTTAAGACACTGAGAAATATAGAGTAAAATTTAACTGAACACATTTGTGTACCAGCTTGATATGATGAGTGATAATCATTCACAATGATGTGTCACGTTCAGATAGAACATCAGAAATAATGGCAATGTCTTATCTTCAGAGGGGAGAAAGATTTTGTTATACGTTGACGTGAGGTTCTTTGTTTGCTGCAGCTTGGTGACAGGTGTAATTACCCCAAACCCATGGCCATATTTCTCAAGAAAATTGAATTGTCTCCTCTTTTGCTACCATAAATTGCATTTTTTTCTTGATTGATTAAACTGAACTCTCTTAAAAACATAAAGAAAAGCATGTACAGGATGTGTCATTTCATATTAATTGTATTTATTATTGATTTGTTTATGCTGGGAGTAACTAGTTAAATTACATAATGCCATTACATGTAATTGTAAAATAAGTGTTAATGTAATTCGTTATAGTTACTGAGAAAAAAATGCAATCAAATTACAGTTACTATCAAAATGTTGGTAATTACAAAGGGGTTACATCCAAATATGCTCTTTTTGGTATAAGAGAATACAGAATAAACCTTCATTTTGTTGCTTTGCATCTTTTCTCCATGCAGAAATGCCCTGTTTTGGGATATTTCTAGACAATACGGGACAGCAAAGCCAATGGGACTTTTCAGCTTTATTACCCAGTTTAAAACATTTGGTAGAAAAGCAATCAAAAAGTAATCAAATATATTAAGTTACATTACTTTGATGAAGTTATCAAAATAGTTACATTTTCAACAGGGTCACTGGTAATCTGAAGTTTATTACATTTCAAAAGTAACTTTCCCAAAACTGTAGATAGATGCTGTCATTAGAGACAGAGTACTGTGCAAAAGTCTTAGGCAGTGAACATTTTTAAAACTTTTTTTTTTTTCCTGGGGAGTAGGTGTATATTTGCTCAGAAAAAAACCAATGTAACATCAGTGCTTATGTAATTTAATAGCAACACAATGAGAAATAGCCATTTATTCTGTATTTTATTCTGAGTTACTGATATCTTGTTGGACGGCTAGATAAACACTGCTTGTTTCCCAAACCTCTCCTCAGGGGCACCCCAACCATTCAAGGTATTCATTGCATTTCACCAGATCAATGAATTAATTAGCTTAATTAGCTAAATAACTCAATTAGGTATTGATTATCCAAACATGGTATGTTAGTGGTTGAGTAAAAAATGAACTGGCATATTACACAGTTGCTTCAGATACTACAGTGATTTTAGGAGAGGTTTTGAAATTGATAAGCTGACAATGAAGATCATTTATTAAACATCATTGTTTTTGACACCCTAAGACTTTTGCACAATACTGTATGTTAAATGAAATGAAACACGGCACTTTATGTTGCTTGATTCGGTTTTCATTAAACATTGGTATCAAAGGAGCATAAATTTACTATGAAATGTTATGTCAACTATCAGATACTGAGGATTGTCCTCACTGACGTAGTGGTGCTGCTCTGTGTTGTATGACACAGAAAGGACTGGATAGCGGTGGGAGCTAGCTAATAAGCTAATAAGTTAATGAGCTAATAAGCTAGCTAAAATCTGTTCGCAACCTGATTAATCATGCAACGTTATTTAAAAATGGACAGACACATAATGTAATATCAATATAAATCAAACATTAAATGGCTCTGTCCCATGTGTCTTTTCCCAGTTTGGTTAGCAGATCCCGCTGGCCATCCCATTTGGTGTTCCCCTAGTGTGTTTCCCCATAACTCAGGCAACTGGGTAGCTCAATGGGGTGAGCGTACGGCTCAGAATCTGCCTTACCTCTGTGTAATATTTTGGTTTTGTTTTATCTCCTGGGGGGTATTCCATAAAAGTAGCTAAAGAAAGCCAGACTTTCCCGAAAAAGTCAGACTAAACTAGCGCTATCTTTAAACGTAGCCTCATGTCGTCCCACTAACACAGTTCAGCTTTAACTACAATTTAACATACAATTTAACATACGAGACACACTTGCATAGTCTCACATAGCCGCACACCCGAGATATTTAAGAAACCCAAATGAATGGATGAACGATAGATCGATCAAATGAGTCGGAAAGCGTGTTAAACGAGAGCGGTGTTTTTCTTCTGCCACAGAACAAACGCTGCTGATGGAGCTGTATGAAAAATTCAGATGTAATCACTAAAAAAAGGCATTACTGTGATCATAAGTAAAGCCAGGGAGTTGGTTTGCCAAAAAATTGCAGACAGACTAAATGCATAAGTTAAGTAAATGTTACACAAGCCTAGTACAGTGGCACGGTGGTACAGTGGTTTATGCTGTCGCCTCATAGTGCGACAGTTCCTGGTTTGATCCCCGTAGGGACCCTTCTGGGTTGAGTTCACATGTCATTCTTACTGTATAATGTTATTCTGTATTATTTGATCTCCGTAAAATACTTTAAATCGGAACCGTGTCAAATGTTCTGCACAAATAATCGTATCTTGTCTTTGCTATTTTACTGTCTTTCAAAGTAGACAGTGACTAAACAAAATATAAAAAATATCTTCCTGTTCATATTATTTTAATGGATTTTTTTTTTTCCAATTTCAGTCATTGCATTTCAAGTTTGACCTTTGCAATATGGCTACACTTTCATTTAAATTATTTTGGAATTAATTGGAATGCTGAGACGTGATTTTTATAGGATTTATTATATTTATTACATGACATGAGTAGCGAGAGTGTGGAATTTCGTCCGACAGAATGATCTTTTGTGAATCTGTTCCCACACGTAGGACGTTCTTTGAGACAACGCTTAACTCAGTGATACAGTTAACCTGGTCACTCACCTAAGTTACCATAGTAGCTCAGAGGGGATTCATTTAAGACACACTGATGGACCGGAACTCCCTCTTAAATAAGTCAGACTTTCCCTTAATCCTGCTTCATGGAATAGCCCCCTAGTGTCTGCAGGGTTGTGTTATGTCTCATTTATGGCTACCCAGCCTGTACTTTGTTTATGTTCTGTTCTACTTGTGTTCCTTAATATCTCCTAGTGCTGATAGCCCTCTGTGTTTGTCACTGCTTCCTAGCCAATATCATATGTTAATTGTAATTGGCTCCTCCTGTTCCCCTTGGCCTTAGTGATTGGTTGATTTGGTTATGGTTCTCACCTGTCCCATGTCATGTCTTGTTAGTGATGTATTTAAGGGCTTATTCTTGTTCTGTTCCTCAGTGGTTAATTGTGGCTGTTTCCCTGTGTTGCTGTGTGCTCCTTAGTTATAGTTGTTAGTTATTGTACTTTGCTGTGTCCTTACCTATCCTTGGTGTTGTTCCCGCCTTAGTTTAGTTTTGTTCCCTCGTGGTCCCTTTGTTTTTCGGTTTCTCTCTTAGTGTTTTGTTTTGCTAATCAAACCCCATCTTGTCAGAGCCAGTACAGGAATTCTCTCTCTCGCCATAACATTACACTAATTCATTCACTGGATTTAACATTGAGTATTGTGTAGTCTTTTTACTACTTATTGATTATGAGTTTATTAGTGTATATAGTTGGTAAAACCTTCTAATATTAGAGAGAAGATGAAGTGAAAAGCTACAAGTACAGGCAGCAAAATAAGATGCCCTCTTGGGAACTGAAGACATCAAAGGCTGTACGTGAGTCGCTGTCATTTTGTGGGGATTTGTCATCAGTACTGGACAGGCCTACATGAGCAGTGTTTCATACTGTCATGTTCATCCGTCACTTTGGCGCCATGTGCCAGCCTGTCACTTTGGCAGGAAATGTAAGTTCATCCTGACACTAGCTGAGCTAAGGCCATGTCATTATTTTAGAGGTCAGAGTTTTTGTCTGAGGGAAGTGGGAAAGAACTGCGAAAGCAGTTATGAAGTTTATTTATGTACTGTAGAGTCCAAAAGTCTGAGACCACATTTAAAACTGGGGCCACGCTTTCAGTTAATACTGGACATTAAGGTTTTGGCAAAACAGACAATGGAAACAACAAAGTTTTGGCTAAGGAAAACCAAGATTTTACAGTGGCCACTGGGAAACAAAATCCTAATCGATGACGAAACCAAATTCGAGGATTATGGCATTAAAAGAAGGGGTTATTTAAGGAGACAAACATTGGAAAGACTGATATCACAGTGTACCAAAACAAGAGGAAAATATGGTAGTAGGAATATTCTGGGGGTGTTTTGTACACACTGCAATTGGACATCTGCACCAAGTCAACTTCACCTTGACTAAGTACGAGAGTTACCATTTTTCAGGGACATGTTACACCTTCTAGTTTGAATCTTTCTTGAGAAGGAATTACACTGCAGCAATGCAGGGGACCCTGCCCCCCCCCCCCACCTTTGAGGGAAAACATAAAAAAACTAGCTAAATAAGGTTGGATATCTAAATGTTAAACAGCATGTGTTTATTGCTGGTATGAGTCCGGCTCGCTGTATCTCCATTGGTAGGTAGATATGGTAAAGTGCATGATGTCATTGTCACTGATGTCACTAAAACATTTCATTGAAAAATATATAGGGCCATACTCGCCGCATTTGTGAATTCTGGTTGTATTCCGCTATTGCAGGGTTTGCATCCTGAACAAGTTGAGAACTTAGCTGCCTAAATCATGCTGAAAATAGTCTAGGTCACACGGACCAAAGCGGTATGTAATACTAAAAAAAAAAAAAGAAAAAGCAATGATCTGTCCCAACGTTCTTTCAAATAGCAAGCAATGCTAATAGATGTAAATTTTATGCAATCTATACCGAGCTTATTTTGGCTGCAATTGTCAACATAATTTTCTCTATATCTCATATAGGCCATTTTAGGTAATTGCACCAAAGAAAAAACTTTATCTAAGTTGACCTAATAATGAATTATGTCTGTTGGAATATAGCAATGAATCTATGATTGTTTCCTGACATTACAATGCACGGGGCTCAGTTAATATTAACTTGGAACACACTGTAGAGAAGGCTACCTGTTGCTAATACTATTATCTAATAAGCCATTTGTGAGTGATTGGCAACTTCATATCAGACAGTAGCAGTGTTTGTATGTTGGCCAGTGTCAATCAGATCATTCAGTGCATTTAGCATAAATCACAGCAAATGCCTCATTAAGCATGGCTGGAAAAGTTCAAAAGATGAGACCTTTTGCTTAGTGCTTGGTTACAGTTCCCACTTCAAAAATCTCTCCCTGCAGCAGGATAAAGACCGTCAAAATACCTCAAAGCTTTGCAAGAACTAAAAAGAGTGAGGAGTACCTGACCACAACCCCATCAAACATTTACAGGGGCACTTGAAGACCAAGGAGTCTATGTCATTAATGCCAGAAGGGGACATATCAAATACCAAAAAGTTCTGAAATTTAAAGACTCGACTTTTCTGTGCCATGGACCTCTCCTATGAAATATCATGGATCCCTTCTCAGAATGTTATTTAAATGCATAGAATAACAGTACTGCGAAGAAAACTAATATTAATGAAAGTTATCAGAACTAGACAATACAATAAAATATGTACAAGTAAAAATTACACATGTTCCAGTACTTTTTTGTCGCGTAGCTTAAATAAGAACATTAAAGATGCCATATAATTCACTTTTTTCACTATTTTAAATCGGTTTCTTGTGGCTACGTAGAAGATATGTGAACTTGGTTTTTGAAGAATGCCCAGAGGCAATTTCACAGGCCCATTTGCAAATGTATTATTTGCTCATATAATGAAAGGGGCTGTCTTCCCTTATTTTGTTCATGAGCTCTGCTCTGATTGGATGGCTTACGGTGAGGCACTGTGATGGCTGACAGAACCAACATAATACATCGCTAGAGGTTTAATAAACATAAAGATACAACGAATTTATACAGATTACGAACTTTTGGTTATCATAATATGCCTCTCATTAATATTTTAGGTCTACTACTAATTTGCTTACCAAATTGTGGGCAGAAGTAAGTGTTTGTATATAGTACCGAAAAGCCAGCATCAATACAAATTAGCTTGTCATCTAAAGCCCTGGTGATTATTGTGCATGAGCTATATAATCGAGATTACATCGCAATGTGATATCATGCAGCCCTCACCTATAGTACGATATTAAAATGTTTGCGATTGCTATTGTTGACAAAGTCATACATACTTCTAGTACTACTGTGATTTGTTATCTACATTCATAACTGAAGGAAACGCTAAGTTTCAGTTAGAGGTTAGTGGAAAATAAATGTAATTTTCTTGTTGCCGTCCAAGTTAATGGACCCCCTGAATTGCATCCATGGACCCCTAATGTTAAGAATCCCTGCCTTGCTTGAATCATTCAAGTGACGCATGAACACAGCATGAGCAGAACAGTTATTTATAAAAAAAAACACTAATTGAAACACAGTATTAAAATAAGTAACTTTTGCCACTAACCTTATAGATTACATTAATCGAAAATCAAGAATTAACTTGGTATCTCAGCTCAAGTTAATAATTAAGATTTAAGCAGAGCCCTGTCACACCTCAAGGTCGGTTTAGTGGCTGGAACAGGTATGCTAACATTGCTTTTAGCATAAATGCGCTAACAGTGCCTTTAGCTTAACAGTATGCTAACAGTCCCTTTAGCATAGGTGTGCTAACAGTGCCTTTAGCGTAATAGGTATGTTTTTAAGATGTAGCCTGAATGGTGCCCACTCCAAGCTAAACAGTCCTCCGCTTTGATTGCGACCTTCAGGGCGTTTAGCTCTCTCCTCAGGGCTGTATCTGTTCACTCACTTCCTGCATCCTGCTGGTCTTTGCTAGCTTCCAGCATCCCCCCGCCCCGCACGCTCAGCGTCTCTGACACAAGGAGGCCATTGAAAGCTGCCAGTATCACATTCTGGCGCCGTTCGCTGCACCCTCTGGGCTTCCATATAGAGACACTCCAGGAACAAGACGATGGCTTTATGGCTTTTGCTCTGCCTTCCACACAGAGGGACTTGGACTGAGAGGCCGTCCAAGCCACGAGCAGCACTGTGTTCCTGCTGGCTCGAAGGGAGGTCGCCACATAATCTTGCCTTCATTTGCAAACAGGCAGAGCGGCATACACTCTGCTACATCACTTCTAATGTTGATTTGTGGCATCAGTATTCGTAACTCTGATTTCTATAAAAGCTAAATCACATGAAACTAAGGAAAATGTTCTCTGTTGTCTGTCTATTAAGTGTCACTGGCTGTAAAACAAATTGCCGCCCAGGGAATAACAATAAATCTCAACTTCAACTTCAACATCTAAGTGTCAAGGTTTTAAAAAATATTTCTTGTGATAAAGCAATTAGAGTAGTTAATGGTATTTAGTACTGCATGTGGTATTAAGGGAACGCATTTCTGAATAGATAGAAACCGGTTTGTTTCTTGGAGTTCAGCCAACATTCCAGATATTGCACGTTAAAATGTTGTTCGGAGCAGGAAAGTGCATTTTTAGCTGTTTATTTTCCTCTATACGAATCATCCAAGATATTACAATGTTACCAGCATAAGTCATTTTTAATTGTTGTTGCAATGTTTTTTTTGAACCACAGATCATCCATAGATCTATCCCATTTATTCTAATGGATTTTCCTCATTGTTATAGTAGGTTATGATAAGAAGACAGGAAGTAGGTAGACAGGATCATTGAATGTTACACTTTTATACTCAGATGAAGTTTTATTGTTTCTGAATAGGAATATATATACAGTTTGCATATTTTTAACTGATTATTTGGTTTTTGTGTTGGGTTTTTTTGTCTTCTAATGCAGTATCGGTAAGCAAAGGCATTTGATATGCAAATGTCAGGCGGTTTGTTTCAGAGATCTTCAGATGTCTGAGTTTCTGTTCGCATCCAACTGATGCGCTTTCAGAGGCCAGTTTACTGCAAATCTCATTTCCCTGGCAGACCTGTCACAGCTGGATCTGTGCACGCAGGCCGTGGCTCTCTACTGTGGTCTGTGCTTCCTTTCCCTGGAAGGCGGGGGGCTGGTGGATCGATTGCAAGTTAGGAAGCCCACAACCAGTGATGTGCTTTGATTTTCTCATTACACAATTATTCATAAAACACTCATTTGACACACATTCACTACCTAAAGTACATCTTCTACAATTATTTTCTTATTTTCAAAATTATTTTTAAGATATGCTAAGGTTCTGAGTGCAGCACAACTGCAATTTGTTGAGATACGAGCAGGTATTAGTGGCTGCTCAGTTTGTATAATTTGACCATATGCTTAGTGTTTTAATAAAGAAAGTAAAGACATGATTTATAGAACAGCTTTGTACCTTGAAATACACAAACCCAGACCCCATTCTTCCAAATATAGACGGCAAATTTAGTTTCATCTTCAGTAGGTTAATTTCATCTGCTAGAAACGTTAATAAAATTTGTAGCCTTTGCTAAGCAGACCACATCAGAATAGCTATGTGGGGCATATTGAAAGATACCTCTTGTTAAATGAGTAAAATGGTATGAGGCAGTAATATTACAGCTTGGATAAAACACTCTTGTGGTGCTTAAGAAAGGCTATGAGGGTAATATAATTTCCTTTCTATTGAAAGAGGCAACAATAATCTTATCCAATTCCCCAGCATGAACTAAATGTGTGAAAAATTTGAAAGAATTATTCATGACACACATAAAATATCATCATCTGGAAATATATACCACATATTGTTCAGGATGGTGCATTAAGGGATCACAAAGGATTCATTTCATGGTAATCATTGGAAAGAGCAAAGATGACCTCCACATGTTACATGCCGCGAAGGGAGCAAATTGAGAAAGGTGACTTCTGGTGTTTTCCAGATGCCATGAGAGCTTGGATGACCATGGGTATTATGAAACCACAAGCCAGGAGAGTTTCCATTCAACCCTAACACTGCTGCCACATGGGGAAGTTGCTGGTGCTAGCGGCTAGGCTAATTAGGCGGTTTGAGTTACTTGTAACAGTTGTGCAATTTTATCCAAAGCCAAGAGTCTATTTATAACAAATTTTTCTGATAAAGATTCGAATGAAGGGGCGGCATGGTGGTGCAGTGGTTAGCATGGTGGTGCAGTGGTTAGCACTGTTGCCTCACACCTCTGGGACCCGGG
>JAODJX010000119.1:27133855-27148074 GCA_026776945.1 Isichthys henryi | reverse complement strand
GCTTCACTGAAGATGATTCTGCCTTCATAGAGTCCCATTTCAGCTTCACTGAAGATGATTCTGCCTTCATAGAGTCCCATTTCAGCTTCACTGAAGATGATTCTGCCTTCATAGAGTCCTATTTCAGCTTCACTGAAGATGATTCTGCCTTCATAGAGTCCCATTTCAGCTTCTCACAGGCTTGAAGTGACAGGATCTGTTGGGACTCAACGTTATAACCCCAAGTCAAAATTATTATGTTGTACTTCTCCAGTATCATTTCCAGGTAGCTTTATTTTTCTGTTCCTGAATTGTGATACAAACGTATTTGATGGAGTATTTTGTGTACTGCTAATAGTTTGGTGATCCAGAATGAAGCTGACAAACAGGGCTCCCCAATTCCGGTCCTGGGGGGCCAGAATCCCACACAGTTTGCAGATTTCCCTGCTCACATATTAATCAGCTAATTATCAGGTTTAATAGCTGTGTTTGAGCAGGGAAATCTGCAAACTGTGTTGGATTCTGAGCCCCCGGGACTGGAACTGGGGAACCCGGATGTAAAACATGCACAAAACATATCTGTGCACAAAACCCAAATCTCAATTTTGCAGCTATTATTTCATTTGGTGACATTTTAGAAATGGCGAAAGGTTACAGTATTTTTAAATAACTGTGTGCTAATTTAATTTAAGGGTAAGAAAATGCTGCTTTGCTATGAAAAAATTTACATTAATAGTTAAAATTGACATGCTGTTTCAAACATAACCTGTGGAGGGCAGTGTTACTTGGCATTAACGCTAAAAGAAAACAAAGAGGGGAAGAGGTCTGTCATTGCCTTGTGTTTGTCACAGCCTTTGTGTTAAATCTATATTCTGACACTGAACAACCGAGATTACCAGCATGTGACACTTCATGGTAGCTCTTCTCCTCATAGAAAAGAATGGCGAGTCCCCACAAAGGTATAGATACCTCATCTCTCTGTGCGTGTGCCTTTGTGTGTGTGTGTGTGTGTGTGTGATGATTTGAATTTCTCACTAAGACCCCGTAAACTGGGATTCACAGCAAAAACAAAGACTGTCTGTGGTCTTCCATGTTACTATGCTGTTGATATGTTGCCAATCTCTCCATGCCAATCTTCCGAAAAACGCTGCCATTTCCGTTTCGCCGCATTCCCAAACAGTAAGAGCCATTTCCTGCTTCCTTGTAGACCTTTCATTCAGTTGTTTGTTTCCTTGGCATCAAAGTATGGTTTTTTTGTAACTGAACCCAAGATAAGTGTCAATGTGAAAACTAATACGTGTCAGGCAAGTGTGAAAAAGAGTTTTATCGTGATGAAAACGCTGGCATGCCTGTTAGGTCCATTTGTCTGCCAGTCATGTAGAGATGCTGGTCTTATTGGGTTCACTGGCAGACGACTGACCTTCAACTGAATGATGGCCAACATAAAATATCTTGTGGTGAGAAGCAGTATATTCACTCTGATTATTGTTCAGTGTGTTAATGTGTCAAGATAACAGAAAGGATTTTGCACAATCTCACTCGTATATTGTTTCATTATGTACATAAAAAGAAGATGTACAGCCATGTCTATTATATTATTTACTGGTGCAACATAAAATGTGTCTTCTAATTAGTATGAGAAAGTCACCATTCTCACCTAAGGTGGTAATTTATCAAACAAATTTCCAGCATGGCTATGCGCTATTTTAACAGCTGTTAACATGTACATGGAGACATCCATTAATTATTGGTTAAAAGTAATTAAGTGACTAAATTAACGAGTGTGGGCACTTTATTGGATTTCTGCTTGCTGGGAAGAGATTGAGCAAACCTTGTTTTGGACCCTAGGTAAAATAAATCTGCCAGCTCAGATCACAGACTCTCAAATTAGTACTGTAAATATAGAGGGGAGATACTCCATTCCTCCCTATGGGCAAATTGTCTTCTCGCCTGTCCCATAAGACATGCAGAAATGTAAATGCAGGTATGAGCTAGCCTGGAGGTCGCAGTGTAAGGACAGCCAGTATCCTGGACCTCAGAGCAGCTGGGTATGTCCCCAACAGCGGCATCAGTAGGCCAGGCACAGCATTCAAGCCAACAACCTTCTGATCACAAGCACAGAGTCTGAACCTGTTGAACCACGCCCCCCACCCCCCCAGCAATTTCTGTTCTGCAATCTCATTCCCGGTTATCATGCTATGCTAAGAAGTGATGCCATGTACTATAACTGCATTACTTATTTGCTTGGCAGGTACATAATATATGGCACCATTTTATACCAGCAGCCCTGTCTAAGTGCTTTGCACAAGGTTACGATTGTAATTCCACTCTTGCTCCTGCAGGCTTTGGGTCAGAAATCTGGTGCACTAACTACTCCAGCCTGACATTTTCTGTCCCCGAGTTTCAACCAGTGTTTTCTCCTAATTTAGTCTTTAAAACCATTTAAGTTGGGATTCAGTTATTTCAATTACAAACAATTAATAATCTTCACTATGCAAATAGGTGAGGCGAGGATGTTGCCTTTGATGTCACCTTTGGACTTTCAAAAGTGTAAGTTGATTGGCAAGTCAAACAGGGTGAGCTGCTCTTGAAGATAAAATGTTTCAATCTCGTCAACATTTATATTCCTCCTGGTTACCAAGGCAGTAAACAGGGGTGCAGGCAGTGGTAACAAAGAATGATCTGTAGACCTGTAGATGACACATGCCTCAAATTTAGCTGTTTATGAGCATTTCTGTTGAATGAGTGATCTCCTCAGCCCCTTCCTGCACAGTAAATAGTGGATGTACTTGCTGGTGGGGATTTCTGAAACTAGCTGTTCTGAGATCGATCGATATATCTGTCTGTCTGTATCTGTCTATCTAAAGTCTTGGATCCCCTCTCTGTTAAGTCAATACAAGTCTATTTTAGTGATTTTAGGATATAGTTCATATTTTTGCTTATTAGTTATTGATATCATAGTATGATGCAAACTTCTGATGAGCCACATGTGTGGTTGCATTCCTGTTGAATCAAATATGTAGTCAATCATTATATGATTCTTTGCAGTGTCTCTAAACTGTAACAAACCAAATTCTTGGTTGTTCTTAGTTGTTTCATTTGCTGTAGTGGACAAAATCAAATTAACTCAAGTAATTAATTTTTGTTTGTGTGCCAAACAGACCTATAACAACTCTCTTAAAAGACTCTACAATTCCTATGAAATTTTCTCTTGATATACATTTCAAAAGCATAATTACCTCAGGGCCTGGCTGAAATGGAAATTGACCTTACACAATAGGTCTGCAGGATGAAGATTAGAAGCCAATGCTATACGCTAGGTGCGGCTGAATTGGCTACATGTTCAAACCTTTGTTGGCATATCCTCAAACTTCCAGTGGCACAAAGAGAAACCTTCCATTGACATTTTACGGGCGACAAATTGGACACCAAAAAACATCTCATTCAGTTCAATTGTTGTTGTGAGCTTTTGCCGGAAGCGTAAACATTTGATTTATTGAAATGCTAATGCTCTACACTGACAGCATTTCTGATGGCTCGGAAGCAGTCAATGACTGATGCCACTGACAAATCACGCCTGTTCTCAAAACAGCCTGTCGACACTTTACAGCTCCAATCGACACACGTTTCATCACCTGTTTTCTTAAGTTGGAGCATAAGGCTGCTGCATGACTTTTCTGAATTGAGAAATACAGCTCAATATTTACAGAGGAATTTAGGACCCATAAGTATCTCAAGCAGGTGCTTTGCATGTGATTCTGTAAATAACGCCACAGTTCTTCCTCCTTTCCTCTGGGCCAGTGTCTCAGCCCAGTGCTTGGGGACCCCAGAAGGTCCACATTTTCCCTTCTCTTCACTCTGTCCCCGAGAGCTGCGTTGAGAAACGCTGCTCCTCCTGGTTGTTTTTCTGAACAGCAGGCCTTTGGGTGCAGAACATGGTTACAGTCGTGCTGGATTTCTTGGCCTGAGGTCATGACAAGATGAGCAGTAGAGAGAATATGAATATTCTTGCCAAGGTAGCAAAGTGATTTTTTTTTTACTGTGTATCCACATAAACTGTTCAGTTCTAAAAATAATTATACTAAATAAATTTACAAAATTATATGCTTCATATTTCTGAGAAATTACAGCAATTTATACACTATGTTATATTATACAGGGGGTTTTTGATGTGCAGTAATTTTAGGGGGAAAGTCAAGCTCTCTGTGCAGTTTATATTTGTAGAATTATGCATTTGATAAGAATAAGTATTCTTTGTAATTTACAAACTCTTGGTCTGGATTTGTACTCTCTGGACCTGAAACCTCCAAAAAAGGTGCTAGATACAGTATAAGTTCATAGTGTGTCACAGCGTCATGTGCTACCAACTTTGAATGGCAGTGGAAAGCACCGATTGTGGGAACTGTAAGGTAAAAATCACTCAGAGCTTTCCATTGAGCTCCTGAATATACAACACATACTCAAAATGTGCTTCTCTGAAATTCATATGGTGAATTTACAATGGTGATATTTTATTCATCCCTGTATCTTTAGAACTTAGAATTAAGTGATTGTCATTGATGACACATCACAGCAAAAATGTGTCCTCTGCATTTATCCCATATGTACAAAGTAGGGGATACACTTGCACACAATCACATATTAAGGGCAATTTAACAACACCGTTTTCTTAACAGCATGTTTTAGGACTGTAAGAGGTAACGCATGCAAATGCAGGGAGAATGTCCAAACTCAGGGAACGGGAACCATTTCCACCTTTTTTAGTGATTAATTGTCATTGTTGACTCACCACAGCACACAGCGCACAATAACGAAATGTGTCCTCTGTATTTAACCCATATGTGACAATGTGACATAGCAAGGGGCAGCTAATTCAGCATCCAGGAAGCAGTACTTGAAGGCAGTACCTTACGCAACGTACCTCAGTGGTGCCTTGCTGGTCAGGGATTCAAACCTGCAACCTTTCAGTTACAAGTGCGCTTCCCTAACCATTAAGCTACCACTGCCCACATACTTGCCTACCCCATCTTGCTTTCCATGTGACACACATACAGAGGACAGTAAGCTTGAGAGGTCACAGCGCAAGGTGCAGAAGCCCTGGAGTTCATAAAGATGAGGGCCTTGCTATCACCGGGGTCCACTGATAGCTGGTCATTCGGATCCATGTCCCGATCAGCTGAGCCAAACACCACACTCCCAAAGTGAAGAACATCATCGAACTACAACAAGAACGTGCTTCTTATGAGCGCAATGCGAAAGCTGCATCTCGGAGAAGGAAACAAGTCCAGATGCAACAAATCTTTCTAGACTACAATTCCAGCAATATCCTCGATAACGTGACAGCAGTGTATAGCTGCCAGTGAATGACGATCGTTCATGTGTCTGCAAATGAAGCTTATGTACTGTGGGATTAAACAAACCAATGCATTAATGGCGGGCTATTCCATCAGTGTTGGATGATCCTTGTGGAGCTTAGGAAAGCTCTTCTCAATTCCCAGGTCCACAAGCGAGACTTGCTACCCTGATCCCTTACCACTGTACTTATTGCCCATGGAGGACCTGAGTCCTCCTAAAGATCAGTTTCTATCATGATGATGCATTAATGACCAAATTAAATCCAGGAATCTAGGAGACACAGAAATGCTAGTAAAGAAATGGGGAAACCAGATATGCAGTGTTCAGTCCCACCATCAACAGGGTCAATCTGCAAATTTGCATAATGCACAAGCACATTCTGTTCATCATGTGTCAACAGGCCAGTGGGACCAGTGACACTTTATATGAATGCAGTAACTGTATGGGCCCCCATTACCCTCCATAAGGGGGGTCTCCAAAAAGCAGGTATCCAGGGGCATCACAGGACCAGGATCCGGCCTCGCCAAGGTATCTGAAGTACTTGCCTTCAGCCTGTGGGCAGAACTTCGATGCAGTAGCAAAAGTCACATGACCACAGAGAGATCAGCTTTATTACCAGAAATCTCTCACTAATTTATGAATCCTCTGTCTGCAGATTCTGCAATTTGAATCGAAAACTATAGTCAAATACTTCTGTACCATATTATAATAAGCATTGCTTAAACGTTCAGTGAACATGCAACTGGCACCTGTAAAATTTGTACCATTTCAGCTGACCTGTACTTTTTTAAATATGTATTCATTCACTTTTGGCACAATTACTTTCCATGATTTAAACACTCGAACAAGCGCAGACAAAAAGGAATGATAATATACCACCTACCCCCAACCTGACACCCACTCAACCAGCTTGCTTTTTGAAGAATCTGATACAGAACTACAGCTTGCAGGCAAAGGACCCTAAATCATTTGGAAATTACTTCTTGCTGAGGCATGGCGGTATGCTCCTGGGAGAAATTATGGTTTATAAAACATAGCAATGCATCCAACATCATACAAACAGGATTCAAATAATGTACAGACACTTTTTCAATGACGACTTCTGTATTGTGCACCTACATAAACACAAGAAAGCCTCAAATCTCCAAAATAATCAGCAATTTATCTCTGCTGTGTAACAACTTTCATGCGATCGCTGAAAATTCAGGGGTTTCCATTTTTTGAATTGCCACTGATAAGCTACAGCATTCCCATAGAGTAGGTGATCAAATTTTACTTTTTCTGTTCTATCCTACTTTTGAACTTTTATGCAAAGTGACAGTTTCTAAATTAGTTTTTTTTTTTTGCCTGCACAGAATACCGTGGCACATGGATATTGAAATGTCAATTTGCATGATGATTATTACATCATTGTGTCATTCAGCATCAATTACATTACAGGAATGAATGAATCTGCAGTTGAAATGCCTTAAGCCAGAACCCCAATAAATTTCAGATTGAAAATATCATTATACACTATTCCAGACACGGCTAGGCTCTAACCTATAATTTCACATACTCTGGGCCGTATCAACCTACCATCCAGTAACCTCTGACAAATTGTGTCTTGTCTGACTGTTTCCCTCCACTTTGGTCACCTCCCTGTGAGCTCAGAGAGTTTGACATATAAATGACTTGTAATGGACTCCACCATGATAACAGAGGCACTGCAAGTAAGTTAGTCTGAGAAAAGTCCATTTGAAGTGTCTTACATGAGAAAAAGAATCAGAGAGTATGAAAACGAATATATATATATATATATATATATATATATAATGTGTGTGTGTGTGTGTGTGTGTGTGACATCAAAAGGTGTAATAAAGAAGTCATTTCACAGATGTCTCACCCCACAAAAGCAACAGAAGTTCTCCAGTTATTTCTGTACTTTTAGCCTGAGCACCAGCTTGTCACACAAACAGCAGATGTCCACCAACGCCTCTCTCTGACACTGCATTGCTCTTTATTACTTTCCCACATTTACAGCTACCATTAGCATCAATATTTTGTCATGTGCGCTAGCAAACAAAATAAGCTCTGAGAAAATAAGTTTCAGTTGCGCCGTTTTGAATAGCGATGGGGGGCTTTGAAGTCCACGGCACTACATCATTAATGCACAGTTAATCTCTCCCACTCCTTCCTTCTGGGCGTTGCATTCCCATTGGGTCAAACAAGGCAGTGATTGATGTGGTACAGTAATCACACCCACCCTGGGTTTCAGAACCTCATTTCTCTTATCAGTGGACATTGACTTTGAAATTCAGGTTACAGTAGAGCATATAGTCAGATAAGCAACATCATAAATTCCTCTCATAATCCCTGAATCTATAGCCAATTATTCAGTTTCCAAGCTTTTGATGGGGTGCTATGAAAAACTCTTATGTACCTTGAATCTTTACATTTATGATACTGACTAAAATCTACAACACATTATATTACTTTTTATCACTTACCTTTCCTTGAAGCATTTAAGGTTGTAAGTACACAAAATTTGCAATATAACTTACCCGAGAAAATATGTTAATTCCTCTTACCTACTAAAATAAGACAAACAAAATAATCACAGCGTACCCAGAGCACACTATTTTTAATCGCACTAATAGGATTACATGAATAAGTACAAATTTTCAGTTAGGGCCAAAATATAATCCTGTCAGAGGGCATTTTATATGCGGTAATAAAAAACTAGCATGTTTTATGACATAATATGACTCATTCGGGCTGCAGTAAAATGGAGGACTAACCATTTAAAGTGTGCAATTAGCAAGGGTGAAAGCTTTGGTCAAGGAGTTTACTGCAAATAATTTACAGTGACCTTTAGATAGACATTATAGAAATATTCCATTGTTTGCAGCTGGATAAGCACGAAAGGAGACGTAATTATTGAATAGGGTGAATAAGGAGCCAGACAAACACTAAGGAGGGAACCTGCTGTTTGTAAACAGAGAGAAGCAGCACTGTACCAAGGACCTGGAAGGCAGAGTCTCACGCTACTTGTCATCTTTCCCCAGGCACAGGTGTGTCTCTCTTTGCCTCGAGGCCGCATATGTCTACAGTCCCTGCAGAATCCACCACAGCAGATCAAGGAGCAGTGATTCCCACACGCTGCACGAGGGGAAATGGGGTGGGGCGGGGGGGGGAATGCCAAGGACCACCAGCTTTCAGAGGGAGGACAATGGGAACGTCTTCAGCTGAAGTCTGACAAATCAGATGGTGCAGAATGCAGAGCGATCGATAAAGAGGAAGGTCAACTAGAAAATTGTGTCCCTAGTCTACGACGGAAACAGAAAGGGGAATGAGGGTATAAACAGACTTTAACTTCAAACAGAAAAAAATAAATGACATTGACAGGCTGAAAACTCCAATTAAAATTAACACAGTTGTAAGGATTTTGCTGTTGTTCAACAGAATGTAAGATGTAGACCATTCCAGAGATTTAGACTTGAATTTGAATTTTAATCCACATAATTGTGCATTTATGGCTAATAGTTTCATCATCATTTTATGTGCCTATGAATTGCAAGAATGAAAGCACTAGTGATAGTGACATCAGATTGCATCTCAGTCACCATGCAGATAAGATGTTACATGTATCCTAACCATTCTGGTACCTTCACTGCCAAGCTTGGCTTAGCATTTGTGTTGGCCTCTGTGGGTTAAGTAAAGGTCTCTGCAGGCTAGAGTAGTGGGCGTGTCAAAAGGTTTATGGGCGTGTTGATAGGTTTGTGGGTGGGTCAAATGGTTTGTGGGCGTGTCGAAAGGCTTGTGGGTGGGTCAAATGGTTTGTGGGAGTGTCTAAAGGTTTGTGGGTGGGTCAAATGGTTTGTGGGCGTGTCAAAAGGCCTGTGCGTGGGTCAAATGGTTTGTGGGCATGTCTAAAGGTTTGTGGGTGGGTCAAATGGTTTGTGAGCGTGTGGAAAGGCTTGCGGGCGATGAAAGGTTTGCCTGCATGTCGAACGGTCGACTACATGCACCAGCGCTAACTTGGAAGCTACGTGAAGGGCCAGGAAAAGAAAATTACCTGCACAATATTGAGCAGATAGAATTTTTTCTTTGTACCTCAATTACATTTAATGCATCAATTCTTTTTTTTTCTTTTTTTTCCCTTGCATCTCCATATTTAGGGTGCTGTTCCAGTGATTGGTAAGTCACCAATTCAAATCCTGTGCTCAACAGACGAGTTGTAAAACTGCAGGGCCCATGAGAAAGGTCCTTTACCCCCAAAAATGCTCGACACTGATGCTGGATAAATTGCTGACCCTGAGCTCTGACCCCAAATACCACTCTGACTTCAGTATATGTGTGTTTCATAGGAGATCAAGATGAGACATGTGAAAACTAAACAATTCCTACGTGCTTGTGCAAATAGCAAATAATGTATCTTTTGTAAAATTCTGCAAGATACAAACAGAGGATTCTTTGGCAGTTTGTTGTTCATAGCACGCAGTTTGTCCTGCCCCGATCGTCCGCTCCTTCCATGTGCCACACCCCCTCGTTAACCTCGTATGGATTCCCTGTGTTTACCAGCTGTTTCTTCTTGGTGTTATTAGTTCAATGCATTTAAAGCTGCTGCTTCCCCGCTCCCTGCTCAAGCAAAGTCGTGACACATTTCAAGATACTTTTGATTTCAAGCAAACACTAGCATAAGTGATCACCGAACGTGTTGCATTTCAATGATGCTTTCAATATACATTTACGTACTGACATCCAAATGAATCCTGACAACGTAATGATGGATTATAACAGAATCAAGCAGCACTTAAATATGTTCAATCAGCTGAAATGAAGTGGTGGAGCAGATCATTTAATAAATATGCAGGAGTTTGATGTGTTTAAATGACTGAAATAAATTACCAGCTAAATTTACCATCTACAGAAATATTTGTTCTGAAATATAAATCTTGTCATTTCCAATTTGTAGAGTTTGCTTCACTCTCTCGTACAAATTCTGAATATCAACAAATATGAAGTCCAGAAGGTTTTATCTATATCTCATAAATCTCTCAGACATACTTGGTTTAAAGAACTAAATCTTATTTGCCCACTGAACATGAACGAAAGGAGCAAAAAGATACATCATAATCACACATTTTCTATAAACACTTACACAGGACAAGGCAGCGATGATTATTCTGTGAAGGACAGCATACAAATCAGCTGACAGAATATCAGTTCATATTTAACACCAACTTCATATTATGGTTACAGTACATATTATAAATGAACTGCTTTGGAGTTTGATACCGCTTTCAAAAGTGGTGAGTAGCATTCTAATTCCTGATTTTAGGAAGCAACTGTAATTGTTTTCAGTCAGTCTCCTAACTAATTCGACCTGATTGATATTTTGAGTAAGAAAAAAAATTATATCCAGAATTGCTGTTTAGTTTAAGTGAAAAATATTTAGTTTGCTATATTTACCGTTAATGTGTGGCCCTAAGCAGGGGGTTTCATCACTTGGCTGCAACCAATGACTGTCCATGTCAACCCCAAACGCCCACCACTATTCGCTAATCAAGTCTCCTCACTGCAGCTGTCCTTCAGCCTCTTTCACCTTGATGACAAAATGACCGAGGTTATAGCCTTGCATGGCCTCAATTTGACCCCACTGAGATGTCAAGACCTCTGCCTGTTTTTTCTCATCTTTACGAAGCATGTTACAGCCAGACTCAACACACCCTTTCTCCCAGAACCAATTTCATAACAATTTCCTCAACTAATTGATTATTCTTAGTCATAAGGAATATTGTTAAAGAAAAATACAAGGTAACCTTATATTAAATAATGACAAAGGAAAATCAACAAAATGTTTGAGCTTATTTTATAAGTATAGCAAGGCATTATAACATCTTGTAAACTGTTTTATAGGACCCCAGGAAAAGTAGAAATCTGTTGTATGTAATTTGGAGAATTCCTATATTGAGAGGAAAGGACACTGCAACCCCCCCAGGCTAAGAAAGAAGTAAATGACGTGTTTGGCTTTGAGTTGCTTTGAAGCAGCCCCCTACACCCCCACATCCACATTACACAGACAGGAACGCAGGGTTCCAGCAGACCATGGGGTGAGTCTGACCCCAGTGCTCTGAAACTGATCCCCAGGGACTGAACATGTACAGAACACCACCAAACTCCATAACCTCTTATTAACAATATGAGAAAAAAGCCGCAGGTAGTCATCTGTCAACCCTTCGCGGGTCCTCCCAGTTATCAGCACTGTGTTCCTGGCCATTGTGCATTAAAGTGTTTCGTTTTCTTGCCTAAGGATGGTGGGCTCATTAACATGATATACGCAACACAGCTGATCCAAAACATTAACTAATTAGATATTGGGTGGTGTGGAATATTCACTAAAAAGCTGGAGATTCAACGCTCCTACAGTATAACAACATCCTAAACAGAACCTGAATCTCCAATATACATATCCGGTCATGTAAATTACGAGCATCGTCTTAAAGTAGGTAATCTAACATTAAGTTATTGAATAATGATTTTGAATTGGCTGTGATAGATTGTGGGATTCATGTGGGATTCTGCCAAAATGAAATTTCAAAGGCCCAGCCGCTGTTGTTCTAACACTCCTTTTGTCCACACACACGCTTGCGTCTTCATGATTAAACAGCAGTAAAGACACACTTCAGAAGGTGCTGGAGTTTTTTAGTTCTTCAAAAAGGGTTTTGATTCGTATGGCATACTGTCCATTACAAGTCAGCACCTGATCACCTATAGACTTTGAATGGGGTTTTAGGACCTGCAACAGACAGATTTTATGAACATTTAGTGAATGATTGTTATGGATCAGGTAGAATTATGTGCAAAGCTTACTTTTAATAACTTGGAGGGTGGGGGGTGTTTACAACCAACAGCCGTTAGTGTCAGCAGAACAAGAAACCGAAGGTAACTTGACAGTGCTTGTGGTCAGGTCAGAGAGGAACTTAACATAGGGGCAGGATCGTCATCACGGTCTCTCCGCATGGAGACTGCATATTGTCAGAAAACTGCAGCTAGTGAACTGAATGTATAGATACTGCAAACTGCTGTTGACTGTCAGTTACAGGTGATCAGAGCACTTTGTCTTATGTATATTTTATACGTATCTTTATCAATTTTATCTTTGTTTTAAATCTGATTTATCATTCTTTTTGTCAGTAGTAGTAGTAGTTGGTTAGTTATAGAGAACAAGTTATGCAGAAGGGATTTTTATTTCTGAACAATTACATTAGTCTAGGAAACTGTTGAATAAACATACATACATAAGCTCTGGGGAGTATGGAAGTGTTAAATTGGATATTTCACATCACTGCACAATAGCAATGAGACAGAAACTTAGCCGATATAACTTTGCTCTGTAGTTGTGAGTCTACAAATGTGGTCCGTTTCCACGACTAGTGCCCAACAGGGCAATAAACTGTACTGAGACATTTGTTAAACCAAAGAACAGGCAGCTTCTGGCTGAAACATGGAAAATGTTAATGAAATGAATGGAAGTATTGTCTTGTGTTGCTAGTTATTTCAACAACATTAACCTTAAGTAACCAAACAAAATACAAGACATTGTTTTTTGATTGCATTCATAGATTTTTATAAAATTGAATTTCCCCTCGTGGGGACCAAAAAAGTGGTCTCCACAATGTCAAAATAACAGGTGTTTATCACCACATTGTGGGGACATTTTGTCCTCGCAATGTAATATGTACATGACCAACAGATATATATGCTCAGTGGAATCATTAGCCCAGTTGTTTAACCATATTGTTGTTTATCTAAATTTGGGAACCTCCCAAAAACACAATCAAACAAGACTGACCTCCTTCTGTGCTTTCATCGGCAATACAACTACAACAATAACTATTGATATTCAGAAGCAAAGGCATTTGCACTAATATGCTGAAAGAAACGTCACCACAAGCATGTCCAAATATGTCCTAATTCTGCATCGTGATCAAGCACTCCTATAGACCTGTATGACACATTCTTTCTAGGGCAGTGCCAGCAATGGGGTGTACCACATAATATTATTTGAGTTATTTTTATTTTTATGGCACTGGCAAAATATTTATAAATTTGAGATGTAAGTATATTGATTAGGAAATTTAATTTATTCTCAAGGCTTATTTATTATCGTGTCATATACCACATACCGTTTTATAATAGATGTCCTTTCTCTTATTAGGGCAATAAATCTCCAGTATTCGCAGTAGCTGTTCCTGGGGCTCTTCCAAGGGATTTGGGTACACATATGCCTCACAATAATGAAAACCTGAACTTTATGGAACGGCAAATACTAAAATGTTTCAGGTTCAACTGCACACTTGAGGGCTTCCTTAAAACATTATGAGTAACATAAATGTTTAAGTCGTTGGCAAGTTCCGATTTTAATGAGCTACTTCTTTACTGCGAGGCTTCCCAAGAGCTGATACCTTATCCCATTTAATAATAATCAAAGAGGTACTTTATTAGCAATGTAAAAACCTTATGGAAGCATTGTACCAATAACAAAGTCCTCAGATTAAAAGAAGGACAGTTTGATAATACATTGTTAGCAGGTAAGAATGTTTTGAGGTTAGTTTATAAAAGTATTATGAAATTTGCATTTTCATGGCCATGGATACTGGTAATGATGAATTATTAACATCACTATATGAATCAAATGCTTAATGCATTTGCTTTTTAAATTTTATATTATTTGTCACTAATACATTGAGGGATTGCCCTAGTTAATTTGTTGTATTTAATTATGTTTATTTAGTTCACTAATTTATTTCTTTCATATTTATATGCAGTGGTTAGCACTGTCGCCTCACACCTCTGGGACCCGGGTTCGAATCCCCGCCTGGGTCACATGTGTGCGGAGT
>JAODJX010000119.1:27096408-27109849 GCA_026776945.1 Isichthys henryi | reverse complement strand
TGCGTCTCTCAGAGGCTGAGCCGGTGCTTCCCGTGACTCAGCTTGTGCGTGCCTCAGAGGCTGAGCCGGTGCTTCCCTTAACTCAGCTTCTACGTGCCTCAGAGGCTGAGTCGGTGCTTCCCGTGACTCAGTTTGTGCGTCTCTCAGAGGCTGAGCCGGTGCTTCCCGTAACTCAGTTTGTGCGTGCCTCAGAGGCTGAGCCGGTGTTTCCCGTAACTCAGCTTGTGCGTGCCTCAGAGGCTGAGCCGGTGCTTCCCGTAACTCAGCTTCTACGTGCCTCAGAGGCTGAGCCGGTGCTTCCCATAACTCAGTTTGTGTGTGCATGTGTGAGTGAATGGTGTGTCAGTGTAGCCTGTGATGGGTTGGCCCCTCATCCTGGGTTGTTCCCTGCCTCGTGCCCATAGTTTCCGGGATAGGCTAGTAGGATAAGCGGTTTGGAAAATGGATGGATGGGTATTGGTTTTACAGCTGGGTTGTGATATCTTCGTGATCTCCTTCAGGGTATACTGGACAGACAATGGTCAATTAGAATGTTAATGGTGGGGTCAATAGGTTCACCGAGGGGCAGAGCCTTCCATCTAGTCAAGATTTTTTTAATTCTCTAGATATTCATAATACCATGATATATTGGTTTAAGACTGAGACCATTATATCTGTCACACTGAGATCATTCAAATGAGACCAAGCTTGAGTCTGTACATTTATTGGATTAAGATCAGGTAACATTTTCCCCTTTTGACTTTCTGTGTTACCGTTTGGGACCTGGAACATGGGCAGGGGAGCAAAAAGGGAGGAGGGAGAGGGCACTATGGGTTTATGATCAGTAGCCGGAGAGGGCCTGCCTGTGGGCTTTTTCTCACACAGTGGGGTTGTGGTGGGGTTGCTGATAGGATGGTCGTTGCTCAGCCTCATCAGAGCCGACTTGACGGTTTCCCCCTGGGTGAGGGGCAGCCCAGAGAAGTCCAGGGTCACAGGGTCCTATGTGGCCAGCTGCCTTACATTATTCATGTAAACAAACAGGAAGTGCACCGTTCCCCTAGCAGCAATACTCAAATGCTTGTGACTTAATGCCTGGATAATGGTTTTTAATAATTGAAAACTTGTGTATTGCTACAATCAAATCAGTTTCCACTGTAATTTTTTCACATTATGATGTTTTTTATTGAAAGTTTGGAAACCAGCAGCAGGACTTCAGCTGGGCTGATCTAGGATACGGGGCAGGTTATACACTCCTAAAAACCCCCTTTCCATCCTCGAATCCCGGTGTCACCTGGATCTGCATGACACCCTAGCTGACACATACGATGTCATAATCTATCACTTTATTCTAATTATGTGCATAATTTACATAGACGTCAACATTAAAGGTCAGGCACTTCAATCACCCATGAGGCCGTTAGCTGTTTTATCATGGAGGTATGCCTTTTTTGGGACCCGCACAGGGAATCTGAGGGCTTACCCAAAACGTTGGTAAATTTTTATAAATATTCAAAGCATATCTTTAAGATGTGTCTGTAAATCGGTAAGCGGTAGCATGGTGGCGCAGTGCTTTGCACAATTGCTTCACACCTCTGGGACTAACGTTTGAGGCACAGACGTGGGTCTATGTGTGAGGAGTGTACATGTTCTCCCCGTAACGTTGTGGGGTTTCCTCCTGGTACTGTGGGGGGAAAGTGGGTATTTTGGACCCACTGTACAAAAATGTGCTAAGGTGAATCGGAGTAACCAAATTTCCCATACAAGTGCATGTGTGTGTGAATGGCGTGATTGTGCTCTGTGATAGATTAGTGAACCATCCTGAGTTATTCTCTACTTTCTGCCTGTAGGTTCCGAACCCCCCGTGACCCTGAATAGGACAAGTGGTTACAGAAAATGGATGGATGAATGGATGGATGTGAATCAATAAATAAATGGAACACATCCCAGTTTCAGTAACATAGCTTAAAATGACCATAAGTGCGTAATAATTTAATACTAAGGTTTCCATTATGAATTTAGCTAAGCAATCGAATTTCACAGAAATAAACACTGAGGAAAACTGGAAAAGCAGTAGTGTTTTTTTTTCTAGTAAAGTATCAGCGTTTCTTTTTATCTCTAAATGTAGCAGTAATGTCCCTGTATTTAAGATTATTCACTGTAAATTGGACTTGAATTCTTCATCATGGATATAGGTGGTTAATAGTTAATTGTCATGTTGGCTCATTTCAGAATGACAGCGCTCAACTTGCAACATCTAAAATAAATGATGTAGCCCAGATAAAAAATCATAGCCCCCCCTTTCCGTTTCACATGTCCATTGAACCACAGCAACATCCATCAGGGCCATAAAAATAAATGCCTAATGTATTCTGATTACTTATGAATTATTTTGATTATGTTATTCTGTGCTGAAAGTGAGTTAATTTCTTTTGCACCCATCCTGCAGATATTTTCTAGACTGGTCTAGCATAAACTTTATACACATCTCATTGATATTCACTGACCAGTGGTGTTTAAACCAGAAGATTTGGTGTTTTTTTTTTTTTTTTAAATACGCGTTTCCATGCATTAATAATATATTTCATGATATTTAAAGTATCGGGTTATTTTCACAAACACAACATTAAATAAAAAAAAAAATGTAGAGTGCATTTCACTGCCTGTTCTCTTTTAAAATGTTCCAGCGACTCTGTAATATACTTTTGTTGCTTGACGCATTGAAAACGAAGATTATAGATTAATAATCTATAGCATAATCTCAGGTACTGTTACACGACTTTATAAATACAGGAATTGTTTTGTTCTTCTTTATAATTTTAGTTTGATGCAGCAAAACTGTGACATTCCGCAGTTCTTAATGTTAATTACGTTTTAATTTTAACCAAAATAAAATTCTGTTTGCCCCTATCAGTGGAAATCACAACTGAGATGTTCAGCAGGAGATGGAAGAAAAAACATTGTTAAAACTAACGATTATTAATATCCATAATAACCAATGTCAAATATTCCCTTCAACAATTTAATCTGATTTTTAATCTGTTAATTTAATCTAATTTACCCAGGTCACTCAAACAACCCTCTCCTTCATTAAAATCTGTCTATCTGTCTGTCTATTAAAATTCTGCCCATATTTTGCATACTGGAAAATTTTATTATAAAAAAATCTAATTACTTGAGAAGGAAGACATAAATTATAAATATGGATTCGGAGGAACCAGTAAATCACTGAGTCTGAGAGGCATGAAGTGCATTTGGCACAGCAATAGCGTGTGTCTTAGGCTTTGTCCAACTTTTATGTTTTATAGTATTCAGTGCTGTCAGAGGCGTTATGAAAATTAATGAACCGTGGTGTTTTGAGGTATTTTTTTACTTTTTTTGACCGCCTTTTTCCAAGCTTAGCGGTCATCTCAGACCATTAGTTTGGGGAACATTAAAGTTTAACTCACAAGCATCTTACCTGGACCCATGCAAATGAAAGAATTAAAA
The DNA here is from genome assembly GCA_026776945.1 of Isichthys henryi. Taxonomy (NCBI): domain Eukaryota; kingdom Metazoa; phylum Chordata; class Actinopteri; order Osteoglossiformes; family Mormyridae; genus Isichthys; species Isichthys henryi. The sequence goes on along the minus strand of JAODJX010000119.1, from coordinate 27,106,384 downwards.
AGATACCTGACAATTTGGTATGTATATCAATATTATTATAGCTATTGATTTTATCACTGAGGGATAAAGAATAAAACCTTAAAACAGTAAATAAATTAGAAGCTTATATATTGTGAGGGGTTGCAGGAGCTGTTCACAGAGTCGTAGCGAAAGACACTTTTGGTTATAAAATGTGTGCATGGGAGAGAAGGGATGAGGGGTCACGTGGTCACATGGTTCCAGGGAGGGCCCAATGTCATTCACATTACAGAGCTACTGCCAGCCGGGAGCCAGAGGCGCCTTTCAGGGGGCCTTCCTCTTGGCTGCCGAGGGAACCTTCCAAAGCATGAGCCAGCCAGAGTCCTTAGTGGGAGCCAGGAGTGGAGGATCAGGGGTAGAGAAGATTTTCACAGTCGGTCCAAAACAGAGGTGCTGAAACGGTGACAGGTGCCTGCTGTCCGTGGTGCCGATGCGGGTCAGTCAGCACCTGCATTATGGCTGGAGCAGCAATAAAGCAGTAAACTATGTATACTATGTTGTGATATATGTGCGTGTATATATATATATATATCAGTGTGTGTGCATGCATGTGTTTTCATATCATTTTCTCCCCGGGGGGTGGGCATACACTGGGATCACATGGGACTTCAGCGGGTCACATTGTGTCTCTACACTTTCAGGGTCATGGGTCACACATACATTTCTCACATTCTTCATATCTTAGTGAAGGTTTCCTTTTAGCTTGTTATTACAGACCAAAAACATGCAGTCTATAAATACAAGGCGGACCGGTGTCTCTAACCTACCCATGTTATGAATTTGTGTGCCCTGTGATGGAGACAGGTGTGCGGTGGGTATTACCCTCAGACCAATCATGTACTAGATAAGCAGTTATGGAGGATAAATATGTTATGACTATTTCATAGCACAATTTGTATTCCACAGATTTATGCATATTTCTGATGTTTATGGGATAGTAATGATGCTGTGATAACTCAGGACCAGGTCAGTGTGTCCTTTGATTAAACATACAATCACAGCAAGGGCAAGTGCCACTTCTGTCTGTCCAGATGCTGCTTTGCTGCAAGCTCAGACTGATTTATTTGATCAGCAGGAGTATTTGCTAGGATAATTCGTAGTGACCGGGGCTGCTTGCCAGAATATTGAGTTTGAAAAACCTGAAGAAATAAAATAGTCAGATACTGTATACTTCTACAGATCAAGAAGACTTTTGGCAAGGTCTTATCGCTACAGATCATTTTTATCTGTAACATGTCATATAACAGCTCGCAGTAAAAATAAATGAATTTAGTTCATTTTTCATGTCACCGTTTCCAACATAGTTTCCTTAAAGCACTTAGCAAAGATTTTAGGGCAATGAAAAGTTGAGCTGAACCAAAAAGTATCTCAGGCAAAATTTACGGTGATTTGAAGAGTTAGTAAGGAAAACAAAGAAGTTGGTGTTTAAGGTTAACTGGCTTTGTTAATCCCAAAGGCATGTTAGCTTAGTATAAGCTAGAGTTGTGCGACCATGAAGGTCTGCAGGTCAGCTAGAATCAGAATTTCATCTGTGGCGTTTGATAAGCTCAGTTCCAGAAAATATGAAATGTTACACCAGCATTTTGCACTTGCATTTTCTAAACATTTATATACCAAATCATTAAACTTCAGTTTTTCTGTATGGATGTGTGAAAGTTCATATTAAGAACTAACAAATCACGTAATACTACAGAGTAAACAAAAGCTAAATATGTGCTACTTCATTTAGTGCCAACCCATCAAAATCAGCCGGGCCTAACTGACCATATGCTTGCGCACCTCCTGACTGAAGGATTCAAAGGGACTATTTTCGTAGAGGTAAAACAACATCCTAGAAAAGGCTATTGTTGACACTTGTATTGTGTTTACAATGATTAATGGCTTTCGCTGATAACATGTCGCACTTGCAGAAAGTGAAGAACTTTATCAAAGTGTTCCCTGCCAAACTACGGCAATTAACTTTTTGTGGAGTGAATGATGAATGAGCTACGACGTATTAAAATTTGTCAAACGACAATTTAAGAGTTTGGGCCTTATGGAGGGACATATACACAGCTAGGTGTTGACGGTAAAAGGCCCAGCACTCAATTTCTGTGATGCCATGATAAATATGATGAATGATGGGACAGAAAGGAGAACATTATTGCATTTACGACAGAAATGCCTTTTTTTTCCACTGTGATGAAGGAACAGTCAATGGATTAAACAGGCAGGTGGCTGACTCTACAGGAGATAAACATACAGGAAGTGAGGGTTTGCACTTGATAAGATTGAATAAGATCCAAACATTACCGGCTAACTTCTATTTCCAAACCCATATTTTGTATCCCCTTATTACTTGTATCAGATTCCTCTAACAACGACTATAACACTTAGAATTCAAGCCTCCTATGCAACCATGGAAGAAAACAGAGTCAGCATTTAAGCCTTGTGTTAGATATTAAACTGCTACATGTTAACAATTATTTCAATAGTGAAGGAGTTTGAATAGATATTTTAATAGCAATAGAACAGCATTTTATATGTAATATAGAATACAGTGGTGCTTGAAAGTTTGTGAACCCTTTATAATGGTCTACATTTCTGCATAAATATGACCATCATCAGATTTTCACACAAGCCCTCAAAGTAGATAAAGAGAACCCAGGTAAATAAATGAGACAAAAATATTTCACTTGGTCATTTGTTTATTGAGGAAAATGATCCAATATTACATATCTGTCAATGGCAAAAGTATGTGAACCTTTCATTTCAGTATCTGGTGTGACCCTCTTTTGCAGCAATAACTGCAACTAAACATTTCCAGTAACTGGTGATCAGTCCTGCATATCGGCTTGGAGGAATTTTAGTCCATTCCTCCTTACAGAAGAGCTTCAGCTCTGGGATGTTGGTGGGTTTCCTCACATGAACTGCTCGTTTCAGGTCCTGCCACAACATCTCAACTGGATTAAGGTCAGGACTTTGACTAGGCCATTCCAAAACATTAACTTTATTCTTCCTTAACCATTCTTTGGTAGAACGACTTAGGATCTGTGCTTAGGATCGTGGTCTTGCTGCATGAACCACTTTCTCTTGAGATTCAGTTCATGGACAGATGTCCTATACGTTTTCCTTTAGTATTCGCTGGTATAATTCAGAATTAATTGTTTCGAGTACCATTATGTGTGTGTGTGTGCGTGTGTGTATGTATGTATATATCAGCTGAGGCCAGTAGCATCTGTTATTACCTTGGATGTCACTTCATGTCCACAAAGCATGTGAAGACTGTGTTAGCATATTTCCATGAACCCACCAAGAGTTTGCCCACTGTTCCACCAGGCCAGAATTCCCATCCATGGTTCATGTTTCAAAACTAGGTCTGACTATTGGGCTAATCTTTCCCAGAGAGTTTGAACATGCGTAGATTAAACATCCCCTCTGATTTAAGACTGAAGATCTTTATTCATCACACAAATGTACTGGTAGACCAGCAGTGAAATGAAATTTCCATGACTGCAGACAGAAGAAAACATAAATATATAGAAATGCCTTTGACCAGCACATCAACAACAACAAATTTATTTTTGTATAGCGTATTATCACAACATTATATTGTCTCAAAGCGCTTGGTATCAGTGACTGTTGTAGTTCCCTGATTGGCCAGTGGGTGTTGCTGGTCATCCCATTGTTCCCCTTGTCTTCCCTTAGGTCTTGCCCCAGTCATTGTCCTTGTAGCTTCCCTCCTTCCCTGGGCTGATGTTTGGCTGAATGGACTGAGTGTTTGGCTGAGAAACACACATCCCATCTCATCCCTGTTGCAGATCACACCAACCTATGGTCCCCCTTTTTAAAAATATGGAGCATTGTAAGTCTGCTGACCTCGCATTAATCCTTTGGGATTGCAGTGTTTCTCACACCAGGGAGGGCCTGTTGAAACAGCTCCCATGAGACTCGACGCACACACTGGCTCGGCCTGCCTGGCGGACCCACCTTAGCCTCCTGCTGAGAGAGAAGTGGCCAACGGGCAGACTCTCCCCTGCCTTCTGCTCATAAAGCCATCCTTTCATCTCCTGCTCCTCTTGCCCATCTGTCCCCTGTCCCGGGTCACACAAAGTCCACACAGTAAGCTTATCTATGAGAAACATTGTTTAATGAGACTGTACATAAAGTACATAATCATGTCTGGTGTCATTTGAATGGTTTCAGTGAAACAATGGCCTTAGTCGTCACAGTACCATCCCATTGACGACCTTATACCATCATACCATTACAAAAAATGAGGGAATTCTCATTTTATTGGAAGTCTCTGCCTCCTTACTATACGCCATAGTCTCTGAAAAACAGCAGGAGTCACATCTGGTCATTGTGTGGCTAACTTCCTTATACGTAGGAATCGGTTTGTTCATGTGTAGTGTAGTTTTCTTATGTAAGTAACCATACTGATCTGTGTCTTGGTTTGTAATTGTGTCTGAAATTTCTAACTCTGGTAAATGTGTTGGTAGTGGCATTATACAGGGGTAAACATGCATGCAGCAGACAAACTACCCTCAACTGGTCTTTAAACTGAATCAATCAGTTATTCAGTCAGTCCCTGAGCTGAATCAAACAATCTTACATTATGTCTCTGCAGTCTGTTTGATTTGAACTGAATCAATCTGTTAAACCGAATTGACTGAAAAGCTGACATTGTGCTAGTTTATAGTCCAGTCCATGAACTGAGATCAAACTAGTTTCACATTGTGTCAAATATGATTTAATCCACCGAATGTGAATCCTGTGTGGCAGAGAAGCCCAGACATTTGAACAACCCCAAATGAACTATAGATTATAGCTAAATTATCCTAAAATTACACTTAAAATAAGTCAGATCAAGATTTAATTTGGTGTCATATTATGTATTAGTGACCCCTTCGGGAGCTCAAAGAAACATCAAACGGCATTCAGTGTCTTCAACTGCCAAACTGGATTCTGTTGTTGAGAATGGGCCTTTCCATACACCACTGCACCAGTTGTATAATCCAGAAGTACTTTACCTGCCTGTCTTGCAGCACTGAAGTGGCTGACACAGATGTCTATTAATTCCCCACTCAGGTTTAGATCTAGGAGGCCATTCTTCCCAATCACACCCCTTCAGGTCCCTCCATTGTTTTCCACATTAGTACTGAAGGCTCCCAGTAGGAGTCCATTGGTGGTATCCCTTTTGAGCATGTCATCCCCTTGGGTATTCCCAATTGCTTTCAGGTGCATAATCATAAACAAGAGTCAAAAATTTCCACAATGGAGCTTCACATGGAGACGACCCTCTCTTGCAACAGGCAAAACTCCAGCTGCATGGCACTCAGCTTGGGACTTGTTACTATTCCTGCGTCTGCCTAAGGTCCTCAAAAGTAAGAGAAACTCAACCAGAGGTTTGGTCTAAGGCCACGCTGTGTGTACAGTAGGGGTAAGGCCAGTTGTATCTACCAAACACCTTTCTATCTCCCACATTACATGGGCTCCTTCCACACCAGAGATGTAATTCTCCACTTTTGCAAAGCCAATGGTGAACCCACAAGATGGTTCCATGTAGTCATTTTGGGTTGGGCTTGGCTGAGATATATGGGTAGTAGAGCCACCAGGTATTAAACACCATACTCCAGGCTTGGCATCGGGTGGTGGGTCTGAGTAACGTTATTCCAGGCAAGCCACACTTGGTCTTCCTGGTGACTTTCATTTGGGGTCTTTGTTGTGCTGTTATTTGTCAAAGTCAAGGTTCTATTTGTTACACGCAAACATACTCATACAACATACAGTGAAATACTTGTTCTAGCAGGTTCACCAACTGTGCTACATACATGTAAACCTATAGGAAATTTGAACAGCATGCAAAACAGTTCTATAATCATTAAGGCATGAAAGGTCCTCAATTCTGCCAATGTCATGATCTTGTTTGCGTGCTTTTGGTACTGAATGGATCGTCTCTTCCAAATTACATAAGCTGTCTCAGGTACTCATAGAGTAACACTAAAGCGTAAAGGAAATCTAAATACAAACTTGAATTTTAAAAACAGATTACAAACAGAAATGTTAAGAAGACACCGATAAAGCATATTGGTTGGTGGTGAAAGGCGTCCGTCTGAACATGTGAGGAGCCTCATTCATCTCATCCGAACGGGGAACTCGAAATCGCTTCATTCCCCGTGGCCATACATTTTCAACTGATGTAAAATTGACGTCATCACTGTTAGCATAGTCGGTAGTTACTATGGAAACAGACTTTGCAGCGCGAAGATGGTTAAAAATGGTGTCGAAGCTCAGAACTTTGCAAACACTTTGCAGCAAATGACATTTTTTCAAAACAGCAGCAGCTTGGTGTTTGCTGACAGTCAGCGGCAGAGACAGAGCTTATACTTTTCTATATTTTTAAACAATAATGTAAAGTTTTGTGCACAATGCCTTTCACCATTTCCTTTTCCAACTAGTTGTATACAGTACGTTGTATATGGTGCTGTAGCTGTATATACTGTGTGTGTATATATATATATATATATATATATATATATATATATAGACTCTCTATCCTTTAAGAGTGTGTGATTTTATTATATAATAGGAAGAAAAAGGTTTGCTTAAATCAAGTGCTGAGCATGTTCACCCACCTATACCTTATCAGTCTTATAAGAGGTGTGGTATACTTTTGTAGCCAAAGTCACATGGTTCACACGTGTTCTCTGAGAGATGCATGAAATGGAAATTCACTTTGCACTCTGCACTTCAGAACATACCGTAAGGGTTCAATGATGTTTAGATCTGATGATTAGGCTGTTTCACTTCATCCTGGTATTTATAAAACCAATGTGTTTAGCTATGTTTATGAGGGGGTGGGACACTTTCTGTGTTCAAAGCCATCTGAACGTAGGAAAAAGGGTAAAAGACGACTCTTAAGAACCTTTTTCCTTCGCTCAGGGGTGCGGGCTATGCTCCATAAACCAGGCTATGTGTCTTTAGGCATTGGCCTCTGATATATGTGGATTCTGGAACAGCACCCTAGCCATAAATTTCAGCTTTTTGAAGCGCACAATACAGTTTTGTTGAGATTCTGAACTGCTGATTCAGTTCTGCATTCATTGTTTAGGCTTTGCTTTTGTATTATTTAGTAACAATCCTGTAAAGTGACTGTCTATTCATATTTGTGAGCAGTGAGTGTTTCCTTCTGCTTATGTACTTTGTCTGTGGGTGTCACGTACTGGGCAGGGAAACGTGCGAAGGGAGTCATGGGAAGGGGTAAACACGGGATTTAATCAGGGCTAACATGCTCATAATACACAGCAATGTCAATGATCGGACTGGGGAAACATATTCGAATGTGGACTTAAATACATCAGACTACGTAAAAAGAAGAAGAAACAGCTGGTTACATGGGGATTCCACATGAGGTTAATCGAGGGGCAATGGCACACAGGAGGATCGGACGAGCGGGGCATGACAGTGCGTTTTATTTTGTCAGGTTTTCAGATTGTTCCCCTTGACACACGAAATAATAAAAAAAAAACTCAGTGTTAATTAAAAACCTATAAAAGTGTTAATTCTCAAACTTTTATAAATGACACATACTGTAAATTGGCATCTAACATGACTCACCAGTCATTTTCCCATTTCTGTTATTTTCCACATGTCCTGTGCAAAAAACAAACAAAAAAAAAAACGGATGAGGGGGGGGCATATAATTGTAGAATTTTTGTCCAAGACAATGACCTGAAACACAGGCAGTTTGTCAAAGAACAAGCAGAGGTAACGTAAAGAAAAACCAAATGCAAAAATCCACAATGGTTTCCAAAATTAAAAACCAATACTCATAGTTGCATGTCCATTCAGTGTCAAACAGAAGTAGCTACAACATTTCAGGTAACCAAGTAAGGACAATAAAACTGAATGATAAGGAGGAAGTCGCAGTCAAACAGCATAGGCAAAAATAATCACTCAGTACAGTGGAAACAATATATCGGAAAGAGGTGATTAAATTTCAGGTCCTAAATTAACTCACAAGTAAAAAAATAAGTTAGTGAGCTACATGTATGTTAAGACTCCGGAAGGAGGACCATAGTCAGGAATGATTTGGATGAGCAGGGTCAGTGTGTGGCCCGGCTGGTTGGGATGCTGTGCCTGCGATCAGAGGTTCTCTACTTCAAATCCCAGAGTCAGCAGACTGATGTCACCATTGGGCCCTTAACCCCAATTGCTCCAGTTTTGACCCTGCAGCCGGACTCTGCTTTCTCAGCAATCTATGATTCTTTGGGAAAAAACACCTGGTGAATAAGTAAGCAAGGGCCTAGATAACTGCAGAAGTAACTGTGTTTATACGTTTGTGTATGTCATAGGGTGGGAAATCAGGTTCATATTACATTGTCTGGACCAAAAGTCCCCCAAAACATGATAAAACCCTGTTATTTTGACGTTGTGAGGAACATTTTTCTGGTCCCTAAAAAAGATCTGTGAAGGCAATTAAAAAAGTAAAAATGACAAAAGACTTGTATTTTGTTTGGTTATTTATGCTTAAGGTTAGGACTGGGTAGGGGTTAAGGTTTGGGCTGGGTAGGGACTAAGGTCGTCATGTTGGGATCAGAGTTTTCCCCATAGAAATGAATGGAGAGTCCCCACAAAGATATAATTACAAACCTGTGTGTGTCTGTGTTCACATATATTCATATGTTTTTCTGCAGTGCTCTAGGTTTAATATGTATTTATGCTATGAAATCCAAAGGTTTGCTTCAAATAAGATTTGTGGGATGAAACTTTAATTAACTCCCGCGACCTCTCTTTGCAGATACCAGCAGCCACGGACATATCACTTAAAACTTTACGCATACTTTAATACCCCAGTGCCACTGATGTTTCTCGCACCTGTTTTCACTTTCATCAGCTATGACATCTTTGTCAAGAGAAGGCACATTCAATGTTAGACTGTGAAGGTGTGAAGGAAAAGAAACAGAATGTACCGTGATTCTGGCAATGGGGGGATTTAATCACACGAACAACAGATTTCTGCCAGTTTACAGTCTTATCTTAATACACTGACATAAACTCTTATTGATATTCCTAAAATGAAAATAACCATCTGGAGTCTTAGTTTATAGAATCCTTCAGTTAAAATGGAAAATAAAAGGAAAATAATGTATAAAATAAAATATATCCCGCAGTGTTGCATAGCTAATCAATCGAGATAAATCTGCGTATATGTTTGAAAGTGTTGTCAAAGAATAAAACATAAATCTGCAGGTAGCATATTGGTAAATTAACTTGACTTAATACCAAAATTCAAGGGTCATGCCTTTTGTTTGGATAAGGTCTAACACTATAATTGCCTCAGTGAAAGCGCCTAGCTTTATGAATTAGTAAACTGTAATCTTTGTACACTCCACTGTTATCACCAAATTCTTTGTTCTCAGCTGGGTATCGCAAGTAGGGAAAGTGTGAAATGAAAGAGTCACTAAACTGATTACACAGGCTTTAATACATGAAAATGAAACAGCTGTAGATGTTAGACACCATTCACTGTCAGATATAGACTTGTAACCATCACTATTTTCATATGACACTAAGGAGAAAAAAAAGTGAATCTGGATCTTTCCAAACGAATGACAAAATGAAGATTGCATGGCAGGATAAACAAACTTTCGTTTAGAGTTTGTTTTGACTGTCTGCATTATGTACTGTATGTATTTGTAGGGGTGAGTGTGTTTGCTTTTGGGGCCCCATTCAAAAAGTCACTTCAGGGCCCCCCTGCCCCACCTCACATGTTTCGAAAGCTAAACAAATAGCCGTTAAGAAGACTGTAGCCAGCTGCTTAGCAGAACATGCTGATTCAACATCCACTAAATAAGGAATGCCGCTATTTAATATTTAGTGTAGTTACTGTTTGTAGCCAGCAGGGGATTCAATCCCCAGGGGCCGCACACAAATGCATGGATTAAGTGGTAATAAATGCTACTTCTGTGTGTGG
>JAODJX010000119.1:27080708-27096308 GCA_026776945.1 Isichthys henryi | reverse complement strand
AAAAAACTAAAAAAAAGAAACAAAATACAAGCAACACAAAACTTAAAACTTAAAAATAACAACTAAAAAATTAAATTTAAAAACATCTGCCTCAAGCGATGCATTATGTTTCTGTTAGAAGTGTAGTTTTGTGCTTGTGTGAAGAACATTTGTTAGAAGAAACAGAATATGATAAACCCCCCCCCCACGAAAAATAGGACTTAGAGTTGCTTAAGCCCATGTGTCCTGTTGCATTTGCCCACAAATATAGACTGTGAACCAGCCATGGGAACGTTGTACCTCCATCCACCCAAGTTTTACTAAAGACCTTAACTAGCATGGGCGACATTATACAGTACATCTGAAAGCACTGTATATATCTGTCATCTGCCGCCCCGTTAAACATCTAAGTTAAGAAACAAGCAAGAAAAATAGAGCATTCCGCTGTGATGCAGGAACATCAATTTTTAGAGCTGCTAAGGAAGTGGAATCACAGCTTCCCTGGAGGGAGCTACCTGCTACAGGAGCCCATTCATTAAGCCTCCTGACAGGACCTTACTTTGCCACGCCTCTGTAGCACTGCATGAATTAATCTAAAACGTTGTGTTAACATCCAGCGATGTGGAGGGAGAAAGGGTGCCCTTGGAGTGTGAGTATTCAGCTGAGTTCTGGAAATTTCATGTATGTTTATATTAAAAGCAGCTAAACGTTATCCTTCCTAGGAACATAACTCCCAGGAAAAGCCCTTCTCGCATTTTTAAGCTCTCGTTTGTTTCCATGATGGCTTCCCATCTTAAAATCAATGCATTTCATTACGTCAAGGCAATTTTGTTCAATTTTAGCTTGCTGCTAAAAAAATAAATCCATTTTTTTTGGCACAGGATAAATCTTGTATGCCTGAGTATATACCACGTAGTCCATTTATTTTCCGAAAGCAAACAAAAGCCTGCGGAATTAGGATAACTACTTAAAAATCAATAGAATACGCATCTCCATTCTATCTGCTGATCTGTCTCAAGGGTCATCTTGACCTTTGAAAGGTCAAGATTGAGATATATAGCGAAATCCTCAGGCCTGGTAAACCTTTATCCCCTTTTCTAATGAAAGAGATGTTTTCTTAACAGATGAGAATTATTTCTGGATATTTCATGGCTTCTAAATCTAGAAGCTGAAAACTGTGACAATTTCTTCCCCCTTAGAAAATATTCATATTACTGCATGTCAGATTTTCAGGTCTATATGAAAAACAAATAAATGAATGTGCATTTTCTTAATTAATATGATGTATCTCTTGTGGAACTCAATAACCAGATAAGATATCATTTCAGGACTCAAATCCAAAAGAAAACTGAGATTTACTACAATATTTCACCTTAATAAAAATCTATATATAAAACTACAGACTGTAATAACAGGAATCAAATTGGTGCAATGTGTGACTTAACATTTTGGGCACAGTTTCCAGAGGGTATTTCAAACTTCTTTTTATGCTGCAATATAAGTGTATTTTTGCCACCTTATGTGCATTAATAGTAAGTCAGTATGAAAGAAAACGGTTATTGATCCCTGACTTTGGCTGTTATCATCATGATTTGACACCCTGGCACATCCAAGATGCCAAACACACAGCTTACAATACAAAACTCTGCCTTTCTGCACATTAATCAGTTTTGCTTTTGTTCTTACATGATGTCTTTTGTGAAGAAATGCTGAACTGTGCACTGGCCCACGTAATACAGTGTATGCAGCTGAAGCTGTAAGCAGCCAAACTTCTCCACTGTGATTCATCGCTTCTCTTACTTTCAGTCAAAACATCCAAGAGGGGTCATTCAGTGAGATACTGCTTAAATAATTCTGTTCCCGTGATCACATACATACATACATACTGTACATCCCTAGAAGCATACATACATACAGTACATATGTACATACAGGCATGCATTATCATTGCCTGACAGCTGAGGGATATGGTTTAGTAATTTTCAAACAGATTGATTTTTACCCCAACAGCCAAATCCACTGTTCAAGCCACTAATATACAGGCAGACTTTTGTCTCATATATGCTTCGGGATTCTTCAAATACGTCCAAGTTTAGATCAGTGATAATAGACCAAATTAATGCTTAAGAAAACTATGGACGATATTATGAATCTATGACGTCAAATCAAGTCAAAGATTTAGCTTAGCGTTCATAGCAATTAAAAGGATAAACAATCCACAACGTGGCTTATTAGCAGAGGTGGCAAATTCAGGCCCAGATAGTACTGCAAAAATCCAGACCAGGATTTTGTTTCAACCAGACACTTGAGTACTATATGACTATGACTCTTTATGCTCAACTGGTTGGTTGAAACAAAATCCTGGTCTGGATTTTTGCAGTACTATCTGGGCCTGAATTTGCCACCTCTGCTCATTAGTTATCCATATGATTATCAGAACAGTACAGTCATCTTTGTTACTTACCATCACATGCAAGATAGTGTCAGAATATTAAAATACATATAAATGTGCCCATGTGTATATGTGCAGCACTGTAGAGAGGCTTTTAAGCTACTGCGGTGCAGCATGCGGTTCTGGCTGCGCTGCTGCTGGGCGGAGAGACCTGCTGCGGCCGGTAGAGGTGGCATGGCCCATCTGTGGTGTGAAAGTGCCAAACCTAGAAGAGATTCTCAGCAGCTGCTGCTACCTGGAGGCCGTCAGCGTCACCCAAGCCTCACCCCACCCAAGCCATAGGACTAACCACGCCTCCAGAACAAGGCTGAAGGACCAGCTTTTTCCCCACAGCTGGTGCCAGACTGTCCTGCCCCCCCGATCCTTTGCCCCATGGCCCAAAGCATGCACCTCTGTAAGTGATGTGCCCCCCCGCACCAATGTGCAGTAGGATCCATAATTCATTTTGCTATTTACACCTTAGATATGTTGCACTGTTACCATTTTGCTATTTACACCTTAGATATGTTGCACTGTTACCATTTTGCTACTTACACCTTAGATATGTTGCACTGTTACCATTTTGCTATTTACACACTGTTACCATTTTGCTATTTACACACTGTTACCATTTTGCATTGTCTCGTGCTTCTTTGTAAATTGTGTTACTTCTCTGTTTATCCATGTGTGTCTCTGTTTTTTTCGTCCTTGTCTGCATATTGCACACTCTGTATAAGCTAGTTGAGGTACTGCTAGGTATAATGGCCACACTTTACTTGAGGGGACATGAATAATGTAGCAGTACATGATTCTTAATGCAATAATTAACCAGTAACTAAGTGTTAGGTACACACTAATCCCATACTTGTTCTTCATTGTTCAATCATGACAGTTCATGCACTCCATTCAGACATCATATTAGTTAACAGTTAAGTAATTAGTTAATAATGGTAAGTTTTCACTTGAGGGGCAAAAAATACCATCATTTCCTTACTACTCACAAACACATCATGAACTAGGTTCCCCATGAAATGCATGAACTACATGATTGATTAAAGATGAATAAACATGGGATCAGTACTTAACAGCGGCTTAGTTACTGGTTAATTAATGTAAGTAAACATGCACCACTACATCACTGATATCCCCTCAAGAAAAATGTTATTGGTATAAATTAAGTTTTGTAACCGTGCTTGAATGTTTATGGTACTAATTGTTTATAATGTCCACAACATTTTTCATTTCAAATACGTGTTATTGTATTTTTGGTATTCCATATGCAGTACTCTTTTTTCTCCAGTCTGGTAAGTAAACACGATTTACTCCCAAAGCCCAAGATGGACGGACAAACTAAGACTGCATACTATTCACCCTGGAGGCCGCCATATATTGTCTTTTCCCAACGATCACTTTCATTATTAAGCTAAAGCTTGCTATTTGCTAATTAAATTACGCTGTAATGAAACCATAACTTCTTATGCCACCCGTTAGAGATCAGCCACAATAACACTGTATAAGTTGTTTGATTAAAAAAGCACAAACAAATGAATTACCACAAGATAACGTTTGGGGGAAAAGGTATATTCAGTTCCCTTTAAACTAAAATATCAGCAGCAACTAAGTAGATATTGTACAGTATCACCACCATGATTGTATCTGCTAATGCACAACCAGTAGCATTGTAAATAGTGGATCAAAAGAGAAACAGGCCAGATATACACTGATGTTGACCAGACATGAGCAACCATGTGTGCCTCTTTCTGTAGCCCTTAGCTCATTAGACACTTTCTCCAAGACCCCAAGAGGGCCTCGGTGAGAATTTAAAGGCAAAGATCACGCACACAGGGTACATATTTAGTTCTTTCCAGGTTATTTAACCTGCACCTGCCTTTACCACACTGTTAAATAATATAACATTTATCTGACTTTAAAATATGAGGCCTCAATACTAACGAATACAGTTTAGGTACACTGTATAAGGAGTCCCTAGTTCAGGATCATCACCTGAGACCTGTCAGTTCTCCGAAAAACTTACATCTGTTATTTCTCAGTATCCTTAATTGGCTGTGCTCAGGGCCAGAGGAAGATGAAGCACACATCTGTCAAGATGCCTGTGCTTCAAATAAAGAAAAAAATAAACAGCCTTTAGAAGATTTGATTTAAATCTTTCACTCTCATTCCAGAGGCAACAGGTAGGTTAAAGCATGGCCTTAAGATCTGAAAGGAGAGAACCATCAATTTTGGTCCAATCAAATATCCAATTGTATGAAATGATTGCGAGGTCCTTTGAATAAAAGTTCACTTAGCAACAATGTAATACATCCATAGTGGACGTTCTAGCATGGTCATCATTCTTCACCCCAAAGTAGTCTAGATTTAATGTTTATATACATTATATCTATACATGTATATTAATACTCCATGAATACATGATTATATCTAAATTATATTCTTGGTTCATGCTAATGACAAATGTAAACAAACAACAAAAAAAAACATAAATTGAGGCAAAACAAAATATGGTACCCAGTGAGTCCATTGACACCACATTCATTCCAGAAGCATACACCTTTGAAGAATTATATATCCCGAACAGTTTGCAATGATATAAATCAGATCGTTGCTTGTGACCCACAAAATGCATATTCCAGAGCTTGGAGCAACACAAAGAGCAGAACTGCTTTTCCAGCAAAATGTGGGCCCTACTGCTACACAGCTTAATAATGCAGGGGGAGTCGATGCAGTTACTCAGGAGCAAAAAAATAATAATTGTTACCCTGATAAATGATCAAAAAATGTAATTTCCTGTTGCTATGAAAAGGCAGCACTGCACTTACTCAGGAGCTCGTGAAGAGGAGGCATTTAATATTTTCAGTCCCCTCTCACAACTTGCAGTCCGGGCAAAACCAAAAAAGCATTATTCTTCCTATAGTGAATATATCCATCCATCCATCTTCTAACTACTTATTCTGGTCAGGATGCTGGGGTTGAGACCTAGAGCCAATCACAGGCAGCACAGGGCACAAGGCTGGGGTACATCATCTCATGGTACATAATCACACACTATGGGGAATATTCAAATACCATTTCCAACTGCATCCATAAAAACATGAGAATAACATGCAAATTCTGTGCACACAAAAGCTAAGGCTGCGAATGAAACTCACAGCTCTGGAGGTGTGAGGTTGAAACACTATTTTTGTTTCACACAACCTTCCCTCTTAGTGGTCTTCCATGCCCAGGGCCAGCCAGGAGGGGCACGGGACTCTGCATGCACCACAAACCACACAAGACTCTGCATGCACCACAAACCCAAACAGCAGTAAGGGTCAGACTACAGTGACAATTGAGGCCCTTTTGGAGAGAAGCTACAAAGGGCTGGAGCATGGAGAGAGGAAAAGACTGTGGGACCTACTCCAGGGCCATGTAGATATCTTCGCTGCCAGGGATGAGGACTGGACCCAGACTGAGCTCATCCAACACCAAACAGACACTGGTAAAGCCACCCTCATCCACCTCTGGCCCCATCGTCTGCCACTATCAAAAAGGTAGACAGCTGAGGAGAAGGTCTGAGAAATGGTAGCAGCAGGAATCATAGAGCCATCCGCAAGCCCTTGGGCTGCTACAGCTGTCCTGGACTGGAAGAAGGATGGTAGCTAATGGTTCTGTGTGGACTACTGCCATCTGAATGCCATCACCCAGGCATAGCCCTTACCTTGGATTGATAATGCCCTCAACACACTTATGAGTTCCAGATGGTTTAACTCATTGGATCTCTGGAGCAGGTAGCCCTGGCAGCTGACACAAAGAAAAAGACTACGTTCATCTTTGGCCAGGGCCTTTGGCACTTTATCATAATGCCTTTTGGGCTATGTAATGCTCCAGCCACCTTCGAGCATCTGAAAGAAATTCCCCAGAGATGGTGTATTGTCTATCTGGATGATTACTTAGTTCATGCCCCAAGATTTGACCCGGGACAACCCGCGGGAGGTCTTCACAGCAATAAAGCAGACCAGCCTGAAGCTTCATCCTTCCAAGTGCCAACTACTCCAGTGATGAATAATGCTCCTGGGACAGTGGGGTGTTGAAAGACCCAGAGAAGGTGGCTATGGTCCAGGAATGGCCAACCCACCGGTCAAGTAACCAACTGAGAAGCTTTCTGCGTTCGGTGTCCTGAGGATTTGGAGATATATCGCTGTTCCCCTGCATCGGGTGACTACTAAAGAAACTGATTGGTCCCAGTCCGAGGACTTTAATGTAGCCTTCTGGAATCTGAATGTTGTACTTATTGCTGCGCATGTTCTGGCATTCTCTGACCCGACAGCAGCATTTCTGTTGGACACAGATACCAGCAGTACTGGAATTGGGGCAGTCTTCTCCCAAGTTCAAGGGGAGGAGAAGCGAGTAGATGCATATTTCAGTTAGTGACTGAACAGAGCAGAAAGAAACTATTGCATCACTTGCAGGGAGCTCCTGGCAATAGCGTGGCAAGCCGGAAGCACTTTTGGTCCTACCGCTACGACACCTAATTCACCCTGAGAACTGACGACGCACCACTTACTTTAACTTCTGGGAGCCTGAGGAACAAGTGACCCTCTGCCTTGAGGCACCCCAGCCATAACATTTGCATCAATGCAGATACCTTGTCTTGCAGGCCCTGTGAGACAGAGACTTGCTGCCTCTCAGGGTAGAGCAGTGCCAGGTGAAGCAGTGTGCAGTGGCCGGGACGACAGGACAGCATATGGAAAGCCAAGTCAGACCCGGACCCTGCAGACAGCATCACACAAGCAGCAAGACCTGGGGGTCCCACAGAACCAACTCAGGCCACAGCAACCATGGTTCCCAGCAACATGGCTTGGCCAGTCAGTGGGCCAGTCTGGTGGATGGTAATGACCACTATTGGGAAGAGACAGTCCCCAGCCAGATTCTCTCACAGTTGCGGATTCTCCACTCCCTGAGAACATACATTCTTGCTGCTATGCATGGGCCCCTCTGGAGTCAAATTTTGAGGCTGCAGTCATGGAGAAGGTTTGCTAGTACCTGCAGATCAAGAAGATCTGCTCCACTCCCCTGCACCCTCAGAGAAATAGGTTGGTGGGACGATTTAACTGCACGCTGGTGACCAAACTGGCTGTTGTATGGGACCCTTGGTGGTAGTTACACGCCTATCTGATGTGGTGTGTAGGATTTGGATGGGACCAGGGTGTCAAACTGTGGTAGTCCACAGAGATCAGCTGGCACTATACAAGCCCTGGGAGGCTCCGCCTGCCTCTACATCAATAAACTCCCCAGGGACAGTTAATGAGACCATGTGCCTCCGTTGAGAGTGATGCCTCCCAACATGTCTCTGGGACTACGTGCTCTGTGCTTGGGTTGAAGCCAAAGCAAAAAGGATTTTACCTGGGGAACGTGAGGGACTGGACTGATTTTGGTCAGGATGGAATAATTGTTGCTGTAGGTGTGTGTGTGTCTTTAGGGTCGCTGGAATGTCTGATCCTTAAGGAGGGGGACTATGTAGCACATGCTGGTAGGGGATTGGGTAAGTCTGACCCAGCTCCCTTCCCATCATTCCATGCGGTAACCACCTACTGTACTTGATAAATGTCCAACTATGAGCTGACCTGGAAGCGTGAAAGGTATGAGGGGCTCAGTCTGTGACTAAGCCAGCACAAAAGAGTAGAGGTGTGAACGCTCAACTGTCTTTTTAAAGACAATGATAAAAGCATATTCTTTCCACCCACAATGTCTGTACCTTTAGCTGTTTTGCCGCCTGCCTGCCTTTCCCGCTCACCGGTAATGCAATAGTACTTCACATATTAATAGTGTGTGATTAATCTTCGTGATAGATAAACCATAAAGAAATGCTGCCCAATGCAAAGCGAAGTTGATTAGCTTTGTATAACTACACACCTCAAAGTAGTTTATCCCACTTATACCAAAGCTAACGAACAAAATATACTAATAGAATAAACTAGTGCCTACGGAACCCCTTAGTTGTCATAGTAGAGTAAAATATTATCTGGTATTAATTCTTGCTCTCGAGTTTGTAATTCATGATCTCAAATTAATAATACCTTCTGTTAAGACATTTCAAACATCCCAATGGCTTTCCGTGCACTATTTGAGAGCACAAATTATTAATATGAGATCACAAATTACTAATTTGAACACATATATTACTAACTTGAATTTAGGGTTGCCAACTTTAGTCAGCTGACTGGTGTGAAATTCGAGATAAATCATTTACATGAATGTAACAGTTTTATTACCTTGTAAATAGTCTGTAGTGTTTGCAAACTATCCCAACATTTTTGATGTAGTAAAAATCAGGTTAATAATGGAATGATATAGATTTGCCACAAGATTTGTCGCGTGAGCGTGAGTCTGGAAACGTGAGTGTCATGCCAGATTCATGAGAGTTGGCATTCCTGTGAGAGCACAAATTGCTAACTCAAGAGTATGAATTACTAATTCGAGAGGCCGAATTATCAATTCAAGAGCACATATTATTAACTGGAGCGCAAGAATTACTAACTCAAGCACGAATTACTAAGAGATAATGTTTCTCTCTAGCATAATACCTAAGAGGCTCTGAATGTTCCTATTAAGGATAGAATGTTGAGTCAGGCTAAGCACTGGAAGCGTCAAGTCCGTTCGATTACTATACAGTAGAAACCATCAACAGACAGGCTCTTTCATTTTGAACACCCAGGAAAATTGTGGTGATAAGAATGATTAATTTATGAGTAAAAAGTCACACAGGTTTTATATTAACATTAAAAAAACATGCTTTTATATAACATTGTTATTAGGCTGCCAGAAATACCTGTGCAGTTATCCATGTGACACCTTTGGATCGATAAGGAAATTTTGCAAAGCCGTGGGAAAAATTACATTAGATCATTAGGGCTGGGTGTTTGAATCCTGTATTTGCGTATATGAGTGCTTGGGTATGGCATGCCCTCTGTCTCTGTGTGGGTTCCTTCTATAAAGATGTGCATTAAATTCCCTGCTGTGTGTGAACTTCCCAGCTCAGAATAAGTGGCTGGGAGACGGATGGAAGAGACTGTAGCGTTCATCGCTATTTGTTTATGTATTTGTTCAAAAGTGTATCTACAGTATATGCAGTAATATACTGGAAAAAGAACAACTGTATATAATGAATAGTGAGCTTTATTAAAAACTTAGAAAATTCCGACTGGGATTTATGAATTGTAGCAGCAGGCATCTTCAAGCTTCTGTGCTTACCTGTTCACTTCTAAAAAAAAACACCCAGAAATTACAGAAAAATGTACTGAATTCATAAGAGATATTTACTTTCAGCCGTATTATAAAAATAAAATTAAAATGTTCATATGTCTTTGGTTATGCAGTTTAATATTTTATATTCATGCTTCAGGGCTTTAGTCATTCCCACTAAGATGGAAGACATGCAGCCATAATTTTGCCCATAATTTTCAGTGGTTTGCAGCGAATAATACATTGGCTTCCAGGATGTTGTCTGAACATTAGCTTCCTGTGTCTCTGTTTATACTGAGGAAGTATAAAAGACAAGAAGAACAATGATAATGATAATCGCTGTGATTATTATTGCTATATCTGTTTTGCTTAGACAGATATCGGTATATTAATAATCCAATTACAATATGAAAAGGACTTACACAAGAAAATACAAGCATGAACCAAGTTTATTTGCTTATTCTTTTTTTAGCGTGAAGCACTTGATGGCGCGGTGTACGTCTCTGACGTGCAATCCATCCGCACCAATCGTGCTGTTGCTGTCAGACCGCCTTCGACAGCAGGCAATGGAGCGTGTAAACATGCGTCAGAGTCAGCGCCCCTCACGGTGATGGGGAGTTACCATAGCCGTCAATGGAATGAGACACTTGAAACCATTGCACTGTGGTCTCAGTGCAAATTTTCTTCAGAGCTGTTAATTAGAAAGGCATTTTCCTGGCAACAACATGCTGAAAGGATATATATATATATATATATATATATATATATTTAGGATCAATATAGCATTAATATATTCATTTTACTAACAACAAATACTAACTGTTAGGGATATACTCAACTCACAGTTCACGATTTTTTAGCAGAATGAGCTGCAGACAAATTTATTGAAAAATATTCCTTTATCTTTCTAAACTGTGCAAAACCTGTCTTCTTCTTAACAGTGCAACTGAAGTTCTAAATCAAAATAAGCAAATAAAAAAAATAATCTTCAAATAAATAAACTAAGCCTTGCACATGCAGCTTTTGAGCGTGTTTTGCCCTTTTAATAATCTTCGCTCAGCTCACTGTGGTGCCGGTGGACGTGCTGAAGCATGTTCATTGTGCTATTTGTGTTTGTTATCAGTCTTTTACAATGTTTGCAGGCAGTTTTTGTCTTGTCTGTGCCTTTCTCGCCGTTTTCGTTTGTGATCACCGGAAAGCTAAAATGCACACCTCTGATTTTAGATTGGGCGCTGCATCCATCCATCCATTTTCTGAAACCGCTTAATCCCAACTGGGGTCACAGGGGGGACCGGAGCCTATCATGGGAACACTGGGCGCAGACGGGAACCAGCCTCAGGCAGTTGCATAAACACCACAGAGCGCAAAGACTCACAACTACAGGGCCAATTTAGACGCACAAATCAACTTATCCTGCATGTGAGAAAACCGGAGGCGCTGGTGAAAATGGACAAACTCCACACAGAAAGGACCCGGGACCAAAGCCAGGACCTTCTTGCTGTGAGGCAGCAACGCTAACCACCGTGCCACCTGACCTCGCATCCTCGACTTCAAATTTGCTCACCATTCGGTTAAAATCAAAAACTAACGTACGACATCGACGTGAATACGCAGTGACATCTGACGTCGAACTGACGTCGTGAAATCAAATGTAATATTACACCAGTTCTTCTGTTAAGCTACCGTGAAGTTCTCCTAAAGTAGCCATTCATTTTCCACATCAGTCGGTTTAAATCATCATACATTTGCATCGATTTTTAACCTATTCGCGATTCATCGTTACATGCATACTAACTATTTATATTAAAATTCCTTTTCTATTCAAAATTTAGCTTTAATTAAAACACAAATAAAGCAGACACTACCTGCCAGTCTAACATACATTTTAGAGTTATTGTGGTGCATTGATTTTACTGAAATATGATTAAGCACCACACACAAATTGTTAGTATGAAGTAACGACAACTAACGGAGTATTATGAATATCAGCACTCAGTGGGTAGCACTGTGGTTTCATACCCATAGCCCTCACTCACTGTGTGCGGAATTTGCATTTTGCCTGTCTCCTCCCACACATATAAAACATGTGCTGGCTGAAACGATGTCTCCAAATTGCACATAGTGAGTGTGATGGACTCTACTGCCTGGTGCTCTGTGCCTCAGCTGCTGTTATGTGGAAAGGAGGCAGAGCGTCTGCATGTTCTGCGAAGGCCGATCCGACGCTGCCTATCTGCACCTCCCTGGGTACCTTCCTACCCAAAGCTAACACTGGAATCCCCTATCTTTGGTTCATTTATTCTAACCACCCCCAATTTCCATTAAATACAAACCTCTCTGGGCTGACTTGTATGAAATACCTGTTTCTCGTGTGTATTTGCACTCATACCCCACCACAACGCATACAGGGAGAGAAAAAAAAATTCGAACATGCCAGCAATATATTTTGTATAGCACTTTGTGTCTAGGCAGGGGAAAAGCTGATATATAGCAATGAGTTTGGGTGAGTGCTTGTGTTACCATGGAGACAGATCACTAGTCTGTGGCTACAGACACTTGAGTTAATGAACCCCATCTAACCCTGAGCAGACTGATTACCTTCTTTTGGATAAATATGGTCAACTGGTTGGCTTCAAGGACACTGTTTTCCTCTAGTTGTTACCCCTTTCCCTAAGTTGGTGCATTTCTCTTTCACTACCGTCATGTCGAGGGCAAGGATGGTGGCGAAGGCAGGCATGGGGGGGAAACCAAAGGGGGCTATATTTAAAAAAAATGTAATATAGGCAGGGTGAAGGAAACAGACCGCAAAGGGTCAAAATGGAGTAGGGAGGAACACAGGGAATACAGGGAACATGCAGATAGCAACATCAGTGACTGGATTGAGAATCATAGAACTGAAGGACTGTTTATACAGGGCACGTGAGAGAGCAGATGAGAAGCACCTGGGGCGATTTGCACGAGGGCTGTAACGAGAGGTAAAATTAAACAAGCAACAGGTGTGGCTCATTAGTGAACGAGGGGGAAGGGGTGCAGGGCGTGACAACTACCTTCTTTAACTTTCAGTTACCAGTCTGTGATTTTTATGTTTATAATGCAGCACATCAATAATTTTGTGCTGTGTATTGCTTGAATCCAGCTGTCCTGTTCCTAGGTTAGAAACATTTGTTACTGGCAAATACTGTGGTAAATGAAGTACCCAGGGAAAGAAATTCAATTGAAGGGAAAGTAAATGGCTTCAGTTGTGTTTGAGCTTTTTTTATATTGACTAAACAGCTGCTTCTCCTCCATCCTCTCCCCTCTTCTTTGATAACTGAAGCGTCCCTTTTATAGAAGCCAGCTGTGCAGGCTGATGACTCGACCTGTTTACTTTGGGCTCGGCGTGATGCAGGTGCTCGGTGTTCCCACGAGATGAGTGTCTATGTGGAACAGCTGAAACCGGCTCAGAGTACAATGGAGGGGTTTTTGAGTCTAGGTAATCCTAGGAGCTCTGTTGTTAGGGGCAATTGCAGTGGTAGGGTCTCTCCAGGCAAATTGGCCCTAGGTGAGTGGCCAGACAAATCGCAATTCAAACACCCCTATGAACAAAAAGAACAAGGACCAAGTAATTTTGCCCATATTATGAACACTAGGGCCCCTCCCCGGACACAGACCTGGAAGGGAAATGCCTGGTGACCAGATCTCTACCCACGGCTGGGCAAAACCCAAAAGAGTTACATGGGTCTGTCCTCCTGTGGGCCCACCACCTGCAGGGGGACCATGGGGGTTTGGTGCATTGTGGATCAGGTGGTAGTCAAAGGCAGGGGCTTTGGCAGACTGATTGCCAGCTAAAAAAAATGGCTGTAAGGACATGGAATGTAATGTCTCTGGAGGAAAGGAGCCTTAGCTGGTGTTGGGGTAGAGAGATGTTGTGTAGATATAGCTGGGCTCATGGTATCATGGTACCACAGTATGAAAATTTCATGGTTATCATACCATATGCATCCGCTTAGTATCGTTGTCTGGCAGATGCTCCTGCCTAGAAGATCTTCAGCATTCACCTCTGGCATAACTTCTCTTGCACTCAGAGGGAGGCTGGAGAGATTGATTCTAAATGTACAGTGTCCAATGCCTCCATTGCTGAAATGACAGTGTGAAGCTGTAGTAACCCATGAACCCAGTGGTGGAAACCAGAGGTAAAGGGAGTCAGGCTGAAGAAGGAGGCCATCTAAGCTTGATTAGCTTGTGGGAGTCCCAAAGTGGCTGACAGGTACTGGCAGGCTAAGCGGAATGCAGCTTTGTCGGTCGAGGAAGCAAAAAGCTGGGTGTCAGAACAGTTCAGTTAGGCCATGGAAATTGACTTTCGATCGGCCCCGAAGAGATTCTCACGAACCGTTAGACGACTCAGGAGGGGGAAGCAGGGCTTCTGCTCTCACGACCCGGACCCAGATGACTGGAAGAAAATGGATGGATAGATGGATGTAAAATCAGTTCAGACAAAGAAAGAACCAACAATAGCATAATATATATCACTTACAATGGGATATTATATATCACTCATCAGTTTGCCGGCATTATAAATAGCATAAAAAAGTACATTTGATAATAATTTAAAAATAACTAACAGCTCTATGGCATTACTGTATATGCTATGCCGGTCTTGATAGAGAGAGATCACGGTCTACCGAATGAAACCTCTATTATGCATCGCTTATGTGATCCCTGGAAAAATTAACAAAAGGGCAAATAACATTCAATCACATAATGACTTTAGGTCTCATAAAATGCTGTGCAATGTAGATTGATTAAAAGAGGTGCCATTGACGATTATTGCCTTACTGGAGCAAAATGTTTGCCTTTTGTATTTGAAGAAAAGTGCGATAGTCAGAAAGAAACACACTTCTCCTGGGGATTGTCCTGGGAGGCATGCTAGCATGTCCCTTCTGGTTCCACCGCGATGCTACAGTGTTTTTGCCTGGGGAATTTCAGCATCAGATCCACCTGCCTTGTGCTCGATGATCTCGTTAGAATCCAGAACGGACTTCGTCTGCCGCCCACGGGGGAGCAATTAAGGAAAATGGAGCAAGTTAACTTTAGTGCAGCTATTAAAGCATAATACAGTCAACAGACGCAATCCATTGCCGTCAAACCTCTGATAATGAAATCCACTCCTTTTCTAGACATGTAAATATGTCAAGATAGCATGTTTCCTCCTGCTGGGGGGAACTTAAAGTTAAACTATAAGAATGTCCGCAGGCGCTCAGATTCTGGAGTCCTGCTGGCTGGCTGCAGAGTTACTCATTTAAATTAAACCTTTTTTTTTTTTTGCCCAACCTAAGCATTGCCTCAAGAAGCCTGTGATAAAGCACTGATTAAAAGATGAAATGAGATGGGGGTTAGGGTAGATTCCTTGATAAGGGCTCTCCAGGAGGAGATCTCCACGTTGCGAACATCCCTTTTTTTTTCATTATACAGAATGTATTTAACCATGTTGTACTGAGACGAAGCACAAAATGAGCAAATGTTCAATTTTAGAATCGCTGATTATCCCGAAACTTAGCAGCTGCAGAATAGTCGATTTGTACCTTCTCATTTTAAATCTCTACAGGGCCACAATTGGATTTGAAATTACTGAACTCCTGCAGTATTAAAGAAAGTGAAATCGTTGCTGAATCTTTTATCACCTTTTTTTCACACTCCTCTTACCAATATCACATATCTATGTTGTCACAGCCTTTTTTCACTGGTTTTAATCAAATGAGTCCCCTGAAGTGACCTTGCAAGGTTTCTGAAGCATCTGCTTCAAGTGTCTAGTTTTAGAAACTGGTGACAAAAAAGTGTCTTAAATTAGCAGAAGTTGCATAGAGTCATAAGAATAATACTTTTCTATATCTACTATACTATACATCCATCCATTTTCCAAACCGCTTATCCTTACTGGGTCGCGGGGGGTCCGGAGCCTATCCCGGAAGCAATGG
>JAODJX010000119.1:27047181-27057459 GCA_026776945.1 Isichthys henryi | reverse complement strand
CCAGGCGGAGACTCGAACCCGGGTCCCAGAGGTGTGAGGCAACAGTGCTAACCACTGCACCACCATGCCACCCCAACTTAGTCTACAAATATAAAAAAAAAATAGTGCAGTAAATGTCTAAAAACCATCAGTTATTTATTGCCAAATATGCATAATTTTAATGATGCAACCAGACAGTATGGTGATACTGGTGATGTGCATCGTAAAGTCTGCGAAAATCTTGTGCCAACTAAAATGGAAGATACAGCAAACTTATTTCAGCACTTGAAGCATTGCTTAATACACAGAACCTTCTGGGTCTGAGTTATACTTCAGGTTGGGCTTTATTACTGTGATATCCATGTAGTACCACAATGAATACAGCCAAAGGTAAAGTATTGACATTTCGTCATTAATATCAGTATAGAATGGATTTTCAGATAGGCGTGAATTAAAATCTCTGTCAAAAGCCTTAAAGCTCAAACTACTATAAAGATTTAGCAAAGCTCAATATTCTCATGACATCTTTCCTACCTCACAAAAATACTGTGGGTTCAAGGTTTAAGAGAAGAAATAAATTATCTTCATTAGCATTTGCTATGTTCATAAAATGCTTCAATGATTCTCCATTTTATAGGGATTTAATTTCCTCGCTCTTTCTAATTTTAGCAGTGCCATTGAAATACTAATATGAATGTACACATTGAAAAAAAAAAAGTGATTAATCATAACTTAGAAGTTGGAAGGCATCATTTTAATGGAAGGTGCTCGAGCATGAAAGTTAGCATATTAGAAATATTTAAGACTGTCTTTTCATTTTTCACTTACGGGGAGTTTCGCAATCAGTAGCTTTATAAAATAGACAGTCAGGAAAGTTTCCCACTGAAGGCAGGACGAAAGGTTTATCTGACAGATCAGGGAAGGGATGAGTATACAAATAATTCACTCCCTTCGTCTACTGAGTCACAAAAATCCTACAGCTTTAGGAGTGTAGTGTTTGCCACCTTAGTTTAAAAAAGGTCATTTATCATACAATTATTACGTTGAATATAAATTAATGCAGTGTTATACTTAATGAGTTTGTTTCAAAGAATTGATGAGAGTGGGAAATTGGGGTATTTAATCTGGCCCTCTCAGGCAAGATGTCTGTCGTCAAGTGTATGGAAGGTTATGTTATACGTACATAAATTAATTTGCAATAAGACCCTGATTAGACGTTCCAGCAGTTCTGACCTTGAATGGGTTATTACCGCACACTAGACTTTCATACAGATTTTAATTGTTAGTATCGGCCAGTAGCATGAAGTACTGTGTGCTTAAATTAACGTGACACTCCGGATTTGGCTGCAGGTGAATGTATCACCACTTCAAAAGATGATGAGGGGTATGTCCTGGCTGAATTCAACGCATGGGTCAAGTTTCCTCAACAGCAAGAAAGTATATAGGAATGCAGTCTTTGAAGTTATTTTTAGGCGAAAATGAATGTTTTTGGCTCAAAGTAATTTAGTACAGCCAGATACAGAGGCCACTTGACCTTTCAGAGAGTTACGCAAGGATTTGAAAATATTACTTTTCTTATCCTCCAAAGTGTATGAGAAGATCAATTTGCATATGTTTAGTCACAGTCATTATTTTTTTGAGACAACTTCGCCCTGAGTGTTTTTTTTTTTTGAGAACTTGTTTAGTGATTTGTGCAATTTTTAATACCCATCCATCCATCCATTCATCTTCCTATTGCTTATCCTGGTCAGGGTCACAGTGCGAGTTTTAATACGTAAAAATCACTTCCATTTTGAGTAAAGGGAAAGAGAAATCAAGGCTTGGACAACATCTGAAGGAGCATGAGGAAATCAGCATCCAAGCTTAGGCATCTACACCAAAAATTGTGTTGCTCTTAAGCATTTAATGGAATATAATAAAAACCAAAATGAATAACTCATTTTGGCATTGATGTAAAGGAAATTCCATCAACGCAAGCAAACAAGCTAATTAATGGCTTGCGGTGCAGATGTTTTCCACTTACAGTACGAAACCTGCAGCCATTTTCCAGCCGATCAGAGGACCCAGGTGCTAGAGAACCTGCAGCACTCAGCCTACAACCTGCAAGCAGAATTCTGAATTCTTCATGCTTCAGCAAGGCACTTGGCATTAGCAGGAATTATTCAGCTAAATGAAAGGTGTTTTACATCAAGGAGAAAGTTCATCCATCTTCCATCAATGCATATTCAGCAGATGGCTGCAGTGAGTCTATCCTAGGAAGCAGAGGGCTTGAGGCAGGGAACACCCTGGACAGCATGTCAGTCCACTGCACGCATACACTAACACGCTTAGCTGTCTGCATGTTTTTGAAATGCTGGAGGAAACTGCGGTATCTGGAGAAAACCCACACGACCACAGGGACAACTAGAAAACTCAAGACACACAGAGTGGAGGCTGGAATGCGGAGCCCTGCGATGCTTCTGAGCCACGCAAGTATGCAGACTTGAAAATTGTTTGTCACCATGGAGAAAAGTGGATGGCAAATAAAGTTTCTTTTTCTTCTTCTTCATCTATTTTCCCCCTCATGCTAGTTCCAATAGTGACCCTCTTTCTCTTAAAATAGTTTAATAAAAGTCTAGGGTTAATTGTGGTAATCCCATTATATATGATTGCAATTGTTGCACTTGTCTAATTAAGTTTATTCAAGCACAGAGACTGAATTACTCCAGTATCATTCTCCATGTCCTATTCATTTATGATCCCGCATTATTCATATTCATTTGCTGCAAAGTAATTAAACACCATCTCCTTCTTTTTCATTTGTATTCTGTCTCATTGGTTGTTTTCATTAGGCATGGCGATGTTTACTTGAAACACTGGCTACCTCAAATAAAAATGTAATGCTTTAAAGTCAGTCACTATGCAGAAGGACATAAAACTCTCCTTTTTTTCATTGCTCTGGGTCTGTAATTACAGGTTACACCAGAGGAAGAAAAAATATATATCATTTGTATAGTTCTATTTGACCTTCACAATCTCCTTTTTGAACATTGTGTCATCTAAGGTGCAAAAGTTAGCTATTAGCATGAAGAAAAAAAAAAACAACTCCCCCCACCCCTTCTTCAATGCAATTATTGAAGTTACAAAATTAGTAGGTCTAAAGTTTACATACACCCCAACCTCATATTGCCTAATACTTTGTTGCATTGCCATCAGGTTTTAGAACTGCAGTCAGTCTTGAAGAATAACCATCAGTTAGCTTTTTACAATACTCAGATGGAATTCTCACCCATTCCTCTTGACAGAAGTTGTACAGTTCATTCAAATTGGTGGGTTTCCTTTTCTGGACTTTTTTTCCTAAATTCATTCCACAAATTCTCTATAAGACTTATATCCGGGCTTTGAGCTGGCCATTCCAAATCATCGATTTTGTTCTGCTGAAGCCATCCTGTGAAGCCAAGGAGGAGGTATGCTTTGTGTCATTGTCTCGTTGAAAGGACGTCCAAGGCCCAGCTTTCGAGCAGACCACTTCAGGTTCCCCTGAAGTATGTCCAGGTAATCCTCCTTCTTTAATGCTGGTCATTAGAGCCAAAAAGTTCCATCCTCGTTTCATCAGACCAGAGAACACGTGCCCAGAAGCCTTCATCTTTATCCTTGTGCTTTCTTGCATATTCCAGCCTCGCGTTTGTAGAAGCGGCTTTCTCTGTGCTCTGCAGCCCCTTAGCCCATTACGATGTAGGACCCTCTGGACTGTGGACATTGAGACATTGATTCCTGAAGCCTTCAGTTCTTGGCATACTTGTTTCTTTGTCATCTTCGGATTGAAGCGGACCTTTCGAACCTCTCATGACCTCTCATTAGTTGGTGTCAATTTTGACTTCCGGCCTGATCTTCTAAGGGTCTTAACCGTCCAAAACTTTTGATTTCTCTGCACAGTTGCCTGGACGGATGACCTCGGTACTCCTAGCTGCCTGGCTATGGCACCTAGGGAGTTTCCTGACTTCTTCAACTGTGTTATTGTTATTATTAGGTCTTCAGGTTGCTCTTTTCCTTTTCCCATGTTGGATCAAGTAGAAATGAGGCATTAGCAGCTAACTCTGGTCCTTAATACAGCCTTGTGTGCATCACCTAAACTATTACAAATGATTGCAATCAAGAACCAATAGGACACACATGAAAACCATCTGAACAACTTTGACCGGAGCCAAATAGTGATGGCTAAATGACTGCGTCAGAGCATCTCCAAAACGGCAGGTCTTGTGGGGTGTTCCTGGTATTCAGTGGTCAGTACTGATCAATAGTGGTCCAAGGAAGGCCAACCGGTGACCCAGCGATGGGATCATGGGGTACGTCCATAACCATCTTAAATCTTTATTTAAGGCATCCTCAAACCAGGCAGAAATATTCTGGAAAGGTCAAGAATTTTAAAGGTTACACTGAATTTATACCGGAAATATACTGGCACATAAACTGGTTGAACCGTAAGTCACTTGAAAGAACATGTCAGCTAAGCAATGTTAAAATACCAGCAACAAGGTTGTTAATGCTGTGCAAGGAAAGTGTGAGAGAACCATAAAACAAACTAGCTTCATTATTTGACTTAAAAAAGCATTATTTGACTTAAATACTAATTTGAAAACCAAGATCTCTTGCAAATTCCCACACAGTACTCAGTTGTGCATAGTAAATGCTGTTTTTTTTCCTGTTTAAAGTGTGGAGGAAGGTAAAAAAGCAAGTATAAAACAGCAAGAATAATAAAAAATAAATAATAAAAAAAAGTCATTGGAAGCTCTCAACAAAGAAGCCGCAGTCACACACAGGTATTGAAATACACTGGCTAGTCTATTGTTTAAAAAAAAAAAAAGTGAGGTAATGCGAAAAGATGAATCTTCTGCTGACAAACAAATGTCACCCGAAAAAAAAAAAAAAATCTAATGAGCTGTATGGACTGGGGCCATTTGTGATGACAGTGTTTGGACGCCGTGGAGCGCTGATGAGATATAACATTAACTCAAGACAGCCAGGCAGTGGAAAAGAAGAAAATATGGGGGCAGACTGATGGATAATGCGATATGACAATGCGCGTGTGTGTAGGTGGACAGAGCTCCAGAGTTTACATCTCCTCTACAGAAACATGGCAAAGGAATTGAACGAGAACCTTCCTTTTAATAATGTTATTATTTCGGCAGCTCCTCTTCTCCACAGAGTCTTGTACACAAGAAAGATGTTATGAGCATAGGAGTATAACTGAAAGAAAACAGCAGTTAATGGAATTATAATTCATGCAATAATTTACAAAGGCTAAAGTTTATGTCTAACATACCATATATACTTCAGATCAGCACATGAGGAATTATTGGGTGTTTCTGATCCTTCGTGGAAAACGAGATAAGCAACATACACGTGAGCAGCATTTAAAAATAACCACTCCCCCCTCCAGTGTGGCTGATTGACTAGCCTTTTTATCGCAAACAAATAAAGGAAAGTGAAACCCATGAGAAAATGCAATAGCTACTCTCCACAATTCTCTAAAAGACGAAAAGCAAGCACCCTCTACTCCAACCACTTACTGTATGCAGCGCACAGTGTCACGGGGAGTCATGATGCCTTAGGTATTCCCAGGTACAAGGCAGGCTTACACCCTGGACAGGCTGCCTGTCTATCACACACCCACACACTATACGGACAATTTAGAGATGTTAACTAGCCTAACTGTATTTCACTGGGAGGAAACCCACAAGACTTGCGGAGAACATGTAGACAAGAAGCAGAAACAAGATTTAAACCCAAACCACTGAAATGTGAGGTGGTGGCGTAATTCACTGAGCCACCACACCCCCCCAAAAAAGCACAATACCAACAGAAAAATCAAATACCAAGCAACGACTCGTGAAATGTATAGTCATCAGGGTCTGGTAATCAAGTCTAAAAGAATTTGTATGAGATTTATTTAATTTTTCTTATTTAAATGTATTGGATATTTAGTTTGTTATTGCTGTAATTAATTTATTACGGCATTATTGTGTAATAAATTAATCGTGATTCTTCAATTCATGCTTTATTATATACAGTTTTTCAATGACTTTTCGTCGATCATACAGTTATCCGTCACACATCTGGTAAGACTAAAAGGTGAAGGGTAGTGTTTTAGACATTTTTGGTGAATTTTTACAACATGAACCGGGAAATCTAAAGGTTTGCGGAGTGCAAAAAAAAGAACGAGTTTTAGCAGAACTAAAAATATCTGTAGAAAAAAATGCTAGATGAAAATAAATGTGGACACTTCAGCAGGAGATCTATCATTTGAACGGGAGTTGCCCAAAAATAGTGAGAAATGCATCAGTCACCCTTTCACCCATATGAAATGGGATCAGTGAAAATTAACATGCACTCTTTTGTAGCTTTCAGGTTATTTCTCACTGTCGACATTATGATTATGAAAAAGCTTTATACCAAAATAGTTTAAAGAACAAGGTGAAGTTAATAAGTGGGATCAAATGTAGTTATAATCATGCATCCATGCATAATCCATGACCAGTGAGGTTACATTTCAATATGTGGTTGTACTGTATGTTGTCACATGTCTTAACTTTTCAGGTAGATCACACCACATTATGTCATTATGTCAGCAGTCCGTAGCTGAAACCTTAGATATTTGACCCGGGCTATATTTGAAACCTGACATCATGGCATTTTCAGTCATTACTCTCTGTATGGTTTCTTTATTTATGTTTTGCAATTAGTATCATTCTGCCCTCATCAGTTATGCCAAAGGTAAAATTAGATGTTACAACATCTGCCCACTACTGAAAAGAAAGTTTAGAAAGTTTCACACCAGCCATCAGATGGTCATCAGCTACCTTAAAAATCTACATGTAATTTGGACTCTGATTACAACCTGCCAATGCTGAGATTTTCTTATCTCTCCCCTAATCATTAGTAAACTCACTTGCTTTGTTCAGTATTTGTTAATATTTAATTTGTTAATTTGTAAATATTAAATGATATGGGAATTTTTTCTGGCTAACTGGTACTGTATGTAATTCTTGGTAGCAGAAAGACAATAGATCAGTTTATTCACTGCATTGCCAATGGTTCTCTTAATGTTGCGTCTATATTCCCACGATTACTTTGTATTGTTTCATCAAATTGGTTTCGCCTTATCCTGATTACGCAGTACATTTCACTTTAACACCTTGATTGTGTCTATCTTGACTTGCATAAATATCTGAGTACAAAGTTGATTAAATAAGTCATCGATAGCACCTGTAAACACTACCAAAAGCAGAGTGTTAAAAAGAGTGTACGTATCACAGACATGTGACACCTGTAGAGGTCCGCTTCTAACAAGCATCTTACACTAATTTTACAGCTTTACATGGAACATGATTGCAAAGCTCCATTTTTAAACAGTTTGGTTTGTTGCATTTTAATCAGGCTGTTGTGTCTGATCAAGATGAAAGTTTGGGAAAAAAATATGACATTTTAACTAATTACTATGCATCAACGGATGTAATTAATAATGGTTTCCTTCAGGAGAAGATACAGCGTAAACAGTACTTTGGAAACCAAAATATAAGCCAAACACAAAATGAAATTTAGCAGCATGTAAATACTAGCAATGCACATGTAGATTATTCAGCTGAAATCATGTCACCACGACCTCGACTAAAATGATATCGCTGCTTATCTGCTACCATTTCATTGACTTTTAATGCAAAAAACATGATTAGCTTTATAACCAGCGAGTATTTGCTTGCAGAGATGAATAAATAAGAGTGAAAAATGTTATGATACTGGAGAAGTATTATTAAAAAGTGATGGTTATGAATAGGGGTGGATTAATGCATAGGTCGTCCTCGGCTATAGCCCAGGACCCTGGAAAACATCAGGGTCCCCACCCCGCCCCACCCCACCACAGGAAAAATGGAACAGTTGTTTAAACTGGCAACAGCCGAGTGTCTGAGCTGATACCATCATCAGACATGTTAATCCATCCCTGACCCCAACGGCTGCCATTGTAACCTGCATGTTTTGTGACATATCCCAACCTTTTTGGGCTAATGTTTCCATTTTTTCTGATTTAAACAGGTTCTGCAAGCGCATTACTCAGTTATGGGCTTCCATCTCTGCACGTGCAGCCAAATATATTGTGATCAAGTTGCGAAAACTGTGTGATTGCATCTATTTTGTATCTGCCATACCAGAGTGTCAGCAAATATAAGTGTTTTATTTAATAGGCTGGAAGATACAATATGTTGTCTCTCCCAGAATGATAATGGCACTGGCATTGTAATAACTTCATTGATTAGGGTAATCAAGTGCAACTCTTAAAAGTGCTGAGTTACATAACAAACTTAGGAATTTCTTTTGGACCTGAATGGTTAATCAGATACATACGACCTGTGCCAAAATTTAGCCATCTTCCATAAGGATGTTACACAGGGGCGTTTCTAGCTACTGAAAAAATCAGGGGTGACGTCAAGCTTGGCTGGGGCTTGACTGTTTTTGGTTTTTTTTTTAAAGGAAGATTGGCATCAGTGCTAAAATACTTGGGTCTATATAAAAACAAAAAAATGACACACAGATGCTCCTCTACTTACGAACTTTCAACTTACGAACTTTCAGACATACGAACGAAGAGGACTGTAAGTCCAAATTGTGATCCTTGGGCTCCCGTTTCCTGTCCGCAACATCAATATATATTTTTTCTGTGGGCCAATTCCACCTAGTACGACTTCTGGCCGCTACTCTCCCCGCGCAGCAGTGTAGCGTGTGTACTCCCAGCATCCTAGTTCTTTGTATGTGCGTATACCCTTAAAATGATGTTGAATAACGACTTAGAAACATTTCAAGTTACGAACGACCATTCGGAATGTATTTCGTTCGTAAGTAGAGGAGCGTTTGTATATGTAATCATGTAATGACCAAAGAAAACAAAAAAAAAAGATAATTTGTTAGGGGGAGGCAGCTCTGTGGATTGGGACTGAGAAGGTTGCTGGTTTTAATCCCTGAGTCGGTAGAGTGTCACCTTTGAGTCTGGCTGACCCTACTGTCTCCTCTATGCCACTTTCACGAGGTGGCCTCCTGAGATGCCTTTCCACTTATATTCTGAGCACTCACTGTCTGCCTTTCCTCTGCTCACAGTCAAACTCCTCCAAAACTATTTCTGTTGTGTTTAGGTCTGGTGGCCAGGCCATGTGATGCGACACTTTGCTCTTTCAGTGGCTTGGCGTGTCCAAACGTTTGACTGGTACTGTAAAGACATAGAAAGTTGGGAAAATCTTGCCTTGTTTATAAATGATCTGCAGTTGGAAGATTAATGTCCATTGTCGATGAATGACTCTTATTACACTGCTGTATTATTGTTTTACATCCAGTTATTACACTATTTAATGGGACTCTTTCACTGGTTTTGTTGTGTAAGAACTGTCCAGACGATGACTTTCGCTCCTAACACATTTCCCAGTCCATATCAGTATACATATCCAGCATGATTTTTATTCCCAGTATGATCTGCTTTTCAAAGCGTTCCTTTAATTTTTTTGAGCACTTTATAATCTAGTGGCCAGGCAGATTTGAATAGTAACAGAATGCAAAATTGAATAGTTTGAATAGTAACTGATTATTCTATGTCTGCCCAGCAAATAAACTGATCTGAGTCATTATCGCTTTTCTGAAGTTACTCTATCAGACTCCTGAATAGTAATGTTACCGCATTTCTTGGTCAGGATTAGCACACACTAGAGTTCTGGCAAAAGAACACGGAGAATTACGATCAAATGACTTTAGCCTTCTAATCACTTAGGTCAGTTAATCTACCATTATAGATTGAGATGGAAGATATGCTACCATTGACTTATCTATCAATTATAATAGCAAAGCTATAACATATATAATCCGTGTTCAACTTACTGCTAATTGATTTAACTCACTAGACTGTGTTTCATTGTAGGAAAATAAGCAGGATCAGTACAGCCCTAGATATAACCTGCGAAATCAATTATAATATAACACTAAATGGATTCACCCCAACCAAAAAAAATACAGCTTGGTGAGAAATAGGAAGCCAATCTCAGTATCTCAACTGGCATTTCTTATCCAGACAGAGTACACTTAACCAAGCA
The DNA here is from genome assembly GCA_026776945.1 of Isichthys henryi. Taxonomy (NCBI): domain Eukaryota; kingdom Metazoa; phylum Chordata; class Actinopteri; order Osteoglossiformes; family Mormyridae; genus Isichthys; species Isichthys henryi. The sequence continues at coordinate 27,047,374 of JAODJX010000119.1, read as the reverse complement.
GAACATGTAGAAAATGGGATGAACAGACTCAACAACATACAGTATATTTATTATTATTATTAGTAGTAGTAGTAGTATTAATAACAACAATAATAATACTAATTTGATATTGATGACACTGTTGCCTCACACCTCTGGGACCCGGGTTCGAGTCTCTGCCTGGGTCACATGTGTGCGGAGTTTGCATGTTCTC
>JAODJX010000119.1:27036428-27047081 GCA_026776945.1 Isichthys henryi | reverse complement strand
AGATAGATAGATAGATAGATAGATAGATAGATAGATAGATAGATAGATAGATAGATAGATCGATCGATCGATCGATCTAATCGATCGATTGATCGATCCCCAAGAGCCCCAACCCTGGAGGTATGGGTTGACAGTGCTGCCCGTTGTACCCACATACCATCCAAAAGAAGGCAGTAATAGTTTAAATGGTAATATATTTCTCTCCTGGGAACAGGTGATGGTTTGAAGTGAATTCAATGTAATTCTAAGCAAGAAAAAAATCCATTCATAATCAGTCAGGTTATTATATCTATTGACTAGCTGGAGATGCTCAATACCTATTTTTTCTGGTTGAGTAATTCTTTTTGTTTTGTTAATTACAGAATATTGCTGGAAACAAATGTAAATAACTAATTTTTTTGCAATGAAGTTGCTTATAACTGAAGATTATACAGAAAAGCATAAATTGCCTTCTTTGTTATTTACTGTTAGAACAATGGTGGGTTTAATCTGGACTAAATGAAAATTTTATTGAGAATGTGAATTACTCAATTCCTAACTGTATTTTTTTTCTTCTGCACAAAAAGCTTAGCTCATGCAATCAGTTACTATTCACTGAGAAAAAGACTAATCTATTATATTTGGATTTTGAGGCTCAGGCTTATTAAACACATTTAAAAATCTAAATTATCTTAGCAATTGAAGGGATTCAAGTTAGCTAGGATGTTTGCAATGAGACTGGTTGTAATCGGGGCCACAGTCTAAAATCATGACTTTTTAACTTATGTTTATGCTTCAATCCGATTTAATTACACTGACATCTGATCACTCGGTCAGCTTCGTTCTCAGTGTATCATTCAATAAAATATCCCAGTAAAAATGCAGGAAAAAAGCGAGGACATGACCTTGATGTCCACAATGGTAGTTAATGGCTTGGTTGCATTTGGCTTGTATTATAAGTGTCATAACTCTATGAAACATGCTGTTTTTCCTACTCTGACTGTTTCCATGCATATTGTCTTCGTGACATTGCCATGTATCTGAGAAGTTGTCTTTTGCAATATAAAAATTTATGAGATGATCTTTTGCCCATTGTTATCCATCCCAAAATCTTAAAATTGCGGTCAAGTCAAAAAATATGTTGGTTTATTGGGCAGTTGTTGTAAAAACTGGGGTGACAATCAGAGAGATACTTAAATGGCCAAGCTGACACAGTTCGATGTGCATAATATCTTATTTTTACACAGACATGAACATCTTTTTAAACATCATTTTCTTTGACTGCCTAAGACATTTGCACTGTACTAGCATGCAAAAACTAGGACACTTGCAAAATATAAGAGTATAAATTTCAACTATATTTGCTCATGGATACTGAGCTGCATTTTAATCATTGAAATAAAGGACTAAATTTTAAAATATAGTGTAGTAGCATTATTTGGCTGTTAAAGAGGTACTCGTCCACCTAGGAAGTCATTAGATATCTACATTAAATTAGCACACAAGGTTGCTCACAAGAGTACCTGACACCAAAGTTCCAGAAGTTAATGAACAGCCTGGGTAGTTTCATTTCACTTGAGGACAATCAGGCAAGAGGAGCACAATTGTAATCTGATCACCTTGTAGTGGTGAGTTGAATTTAGCACTCAATAGACACCAAAAGGCCCTGGCAGATACAGAATAGCACTTAGGACCTGATATGAACATTAGGTTTCTGGCTAGACTTCAGTTTCCGCTGAGAAATATTGAATATCAATGGCCCAGGTTCAAGATCTAATTTGTACATGCCTGTACAAGAAATTATAGCCAAAGGGTAGTCTTTATTAGTTATAGTGGCAATCTTTGGATCTCATAACGGACCGTGCCTTCTAGGTAAGGCTCTCAGATATATCTATCGTGTTTGAGCAGAAATGTGCTGGAGGGCTGGGTTGGCTAGAGCAAAGGCAGCCAGCCATAAAAGCAAAAATGGAGGCATGGGGCATGATCTGAGATGCCATGAAGAGGCAGGAGTTCCATGGAGCATCAGGGAAGCCAAGGGAAGGTGGGACCACAGTCAAGCTGCTTCAGGCTGGAACATGGAGGTGCCAACATTGATGAGATTTTCTGGAACTGGAAGGAATCCTTAACCGAGCGAGTGTGTCGTCACGTCAGAAGGTACCTTACTTATACTATGGTAGTCGGGCTTCTCTGTAACAGCAGTAATAATAGGGCATTAAAGCAGGACACAGTTCTCCTGGACCTCTGAACCGGGGAAGTGGTCCTAATGTAAAAATGAGGAACAATGAGACACCGCACTGCTCAACCTCCTTGGGGAAGCCTAGGCCTAGGCGTTAGACAATATAAGCAGCAAACAAATTTGAGCAATTCAGTGCTAAGTGCAAAGTGGTTGAATATAAGTACTTCCAAGTCTGAGGCTATGGTACTCTTCCAGAAAAGCGTGGGTTGTTCCCATTAGACGTGGTGGGGGTGGGTGAGTATTTTAAGTGCGTCAGAATCTCCTTCACAAGTGTTGGCAAAGTGGGTTGTGAGTTTGACAAACACCAACAATTCTGTACTGCGCAAATCTGTATTGTAGAGTCATCAGAAAAAGCTTGTAGTCTACTGGAAATTTTATATCTCCTTCTCTATTCTGTAGTCATTATCCGAATAAAAGAAGGAGGTTGCGGGTGAAAGCAAATAAAATTAGGTGGTGCTGCAGAGATACTCGGTTCACACACTGTGGCTGTGAGAAGAGTTTCGCATTCTGGGAGAATCCCCATTGAATAGAGAGGAGCCCGGAAGGATTCCCCATAGCTGGCCTCTATCAGAGAATATTCCTGCACATCTCCAGGCGCACTCCGGGCACCTCAGAGCAATCACATCTCTCGGTTAGCCTCTGAGCACCTGGAACACTCCCTGGTGGGAAAAAAACTAAGCCGGTGCAGAGGATGTTGGCTTCTTAGTTATTTTGAACCTCAGTAGGACAAGCAATTTAAAGATAAATGGAAATATAGATGCATTTTCAATTACAACAGTTAATTGAGCCGTTAAAAGACCATTGACAGATCCAAATCGATTTATATGTTTTCAAATGTCAACAGCATCAAGTCAAAGTTCTGCGGGAAAGGTGCCCCCTTAGATGAACTCAGATCCTCCGCCTAGCCTACGTTTCATTGGTTCCTATAGATGCTCTGCTAATTGAAGGCGTGTCTTCATCTTGGAACTACATTTATACTGAGGGGTACCTGGGATATTTTTAGACTTCTAATTTTCTTTTTTTTATTGATTCTACCCCACTTGGCTTGATGCTTCTGATCTGACTTCCTGCTCTTGAGCCCCTGCTTCTCAGTAACCTCCCCGCAGCTTCACACCATCCCCAGCATGCCTGTTCTCAGTTCTGCCGCCCACGGGGTGCTGCAGCCGCTTTCCGGGTTTGATCCTGCTCCTCCAGCTCCCGAATCCCGCTAACCTGAACACACCTGCTGATTTGCCGCGCCTCCTGAGTCCCAGTCGTCTACTTGATAGGAGCTTCCTTCTCGCCTGTAGTTCAAATCCCGAGATTCACATATCACTCAGCACTGTGATCGAATATGGAAGCAGAGGCAACAGCAACAACCTTCCATTAGACCTATTAAATGAGTTCACTTAAAAAATACTTCACCTTCAGGGCATGTCCATCTCCATATAATCCAATATACATGTAAATGAACCTGATTCAAAAAAATAATTTATCATATAGTAATAATACCATTCCACTCTCCAAATCGTAAATATCCTTTAAAACTTTCTTCAAGCCTGACCAAGTGATACCACATCAAAATCTCATAGTAATTATATTACGCACTTGGTCCCTGTTACAACAGACCTTGAGGGTGCATGGGCACCCTTCTTGGTATGCAAATGAGTGTGGCAATCCAAATGTGAGCAATAAACATGCTAATTTTGCAGACCGCAGCAAGCAACCACATTATAGAGACATACGATTTGAAAGCTGTGACACTAAGTGGGAATGGGCAGTGATTTAGAATGGGGATACAGTAGCTTGGGTGAAGATACAGAGAATGTCTTGTTGCAGCATATTGCAGCAGTTAAATCAATAAATATATCGCATATAAGAAAATTACTTCTGTTGGCATTGATCAACTAGTGAACACAGATGCATTTTTTAATATCAGCCACTGAATAAAAAAAAAATGAGTGATTGGTACTTTATTGATCCCGGTGGGGAATTTTCTTCATATTTTCCCCAACTTGTTCTCTGTACGTGAGAGCAAGCTGGCAGTGAAGGGCAGCCACCCATAGCATCGCCCAGGGAGCTGGGGGTTAAGGGCCTCGCTCAAGGAACCGCAGACGTGCCGGGACCGGAGGCTTAGCCCACTGAGCCACATGCAGCCCATACTGATAATAAAAACATACACAGCTAAAAAGAAGGAAATTCATGGCTAAAAATTCCCAAAATGTTCATTGTCTCAGTACAAATTCTCCTGCCTGGCTGGAGAGCCGGAGATGAGTTGGCTCAGACTGTTTAAAGTGTTGACCAATTGCCTGCTTCCTAACAGAGTGGCAGCACCATAAAATACCGTAAAAAAATGGACTAGTTTGACAAATTGCGTAACGTTGAAAAAGTCTGTTACATTTCTTTCTTTGTATACTCCAATAAATGTATTGCAGGTATGTGTAAGTGATACATTCAGACAAACTCTAGGTTCACTAACTGTTCAACTAAACATTAGAATGTCTAAGATGTGTGATCTGAGCGATTTTGAATGTTGAATGTGATTGTTGATGTCATACGTGTTGGTTCCAGCATCCCAGGAAACCGCCGCCCTCCTGGGATTTCTGTGCTGTACAATGTGTAGAGTTTGCAGAAAAACTCCCAGTTAATGGCATTTGTACCCCAGTACACCTTGTTAATGAGAAAATGCAGAGGAGAATAGCCAGACCCATCAAACTTAACAAGAAGGCCAGGAGTATAAACCTAACAGCTGGTGCAGGTGGACATTAAGCCTTGAAGTGCTTCAGGAGCGGAAAGTGGGGCCACCTATGCTAGATTTTCCCTGGTTATAAAGATGTAAATGTTTTTCTCTTTTGTAAGTAAGCCCAGACCCCTGGGACGCTTCAGCAAGACAAGAGCAAGCAGTTTTGTTCCATTTTCAAAAAAGGCAGTTGCATTGTTTGTAAAATTGCTTGTTTCTTGTGTAACTCCTTGCGTAAGCCGCCACCCCGACTTTTCTCACTCTGAAGAGCGAATGCCTCGCAATTAAAATCCAGAACCACGTTTCCAGATACTCTGTGTCTTGAGGTTGTGACGGCTGTACCACAATAAAACAGATACAGCCATGCCCCACGTAAAGACGTTTCGATCAACGACCAACTGCGTGTATGACGTTGGGCCCATATAAGATTATAATGGACGTGAAAAGTCCATATCACCTAGTGATGTGAGTAACACATTACTCATGTGTTTCTGGTGTGAGCAAATCCACTACGCTGGCAGTTGTCTAAAAGTATAGTTCATGCAGTTATGTGCAGTACATAATACTTCATAATGATAATAAACTATGTTACTGGTTTATGCATTCACTATACAATACTTTGAATCATTATTTTAGAGTGCGCACTTTCTATTTAAATTAAAGAAACAAGTTTACTGTGGCCTAAGTGTGGAGTAGGCTATGCCATTCAGGTTTGTGTAAATACACTCGATGATGTTGGCACAATGACAAAATTCCCTAACGATGCATTTCTCAGACTGTATCCCCGTTATTAGGTGATGCATGACTGTGTTCTAATAATATGTTGCAGGTTAGGTTTTGGGGGATCTCGCAATGTGGACCAAATTCTGCATGCGTCGGTCTCCTTGCAGAAAAAGGTAAAATGACAGTTCTGTGCTGAATGCACTGCTTTGCTGTACACATGTGAAATGTAAGACCTGAGCAGATCAAATGATTTTTGATAACACTGATTTTGGTAACATGGTCCAGATTCCCATCCATCCATCCATCCATCCATCCATTTTCCAAACCACTTATCCTACTGGGTCGCAGGGGGTTCGGAGCCTATCCCGGAAGGAATGGGAACGAGGCAGGGAACAACCCAGGATGGGGGGCCAGCCCATCGCAGGGCACACTCACACACCATTCACTCACACATGCACACCTACGGGCAATTTAGCTACTGTCCAGATTCCCAAGTATTATTATATCATTCACAGGGCAGGAGTCTCGTCTTGCCCGTCAGATTTTACCACGCACACATGGATAGTTCCTGCAAAAAAAATATCTGATCCAGGATTTCAGCTTATGGGCCCCATGTGCTTCCTAATTACTTCTTAAATCTCTGAGGTGCATTTAAGACTATATCAGCCAAACTGCAGCCCATGCATTAACTTAAGGCCAGAAATAATAATGAAGATTCATGTTTTGTAACCTCTTCCAACTACTGATTATACCAAACACTATTTCCAGTAAAGAAATTCATTTTATTTGTTGGTAAAGCATTGACTGTCCATTCAGTTTCATATTAGTGAACGAATGGTATCTTCCAGTATTCAGAATAGTGTTTCCGAATATGTGGTTTGAATTAACCACATATAGAGTGGTGTGAAAACGTCCCAGAGGGATGAGATTGAGTGTGTATTCCAGTGAATCTAGCAGATTTACTCATATAAAATCAAATGGACATATTTCAAGAAAATACAATGGTCATCTTTCACTGTAAACAAAATCCCAGCAAACAAAGTATAATTCATTATGTTAGTTTAAATTTATATTGTTACTTTTAAATGTTATTTGTTTTTGGTACAGGGTGGTAGTATTCTATAATATATGAGTCGGAGATAAATAACGTGTTTGTTTTATCAAAAGCATTTCTTGGCACATTAAAAGCATTTGAATCCAGCACAATTCTAACATCGATTGATGAATCTTTTGACTGAGCAATATCGTATCCACTTCACAATCCAATCCACAACAACTCATCCAGCCAGAGTCACCGTGACCTGGAATATGTCCGGAAAAGCGCAGGGTATGAGGTGAGAAAATATCCAGCATGAGACAGTCCATTACTGGGCATTTACAGGCAATTTAGGGCCATTAATTCAGCAGGACTGTATTCAGACTGTGAGTCCAGCAGTACACAGAAAAAGAACTGCTGTCAAATTTAGACAAGTTCCCTTTAACTCATAAACAAGAAAACTCAACATTTTCCTGCAGGAATTAATACATTAAGTTTCAGCTAAACTTGTAAACAAACCATAATAGTAGATTTCTGAATAATTCACAATTTAGCAACCCTGACCTATGTTTAGTAAAGATGAACCCCCAAATATTCTCAGGTAACACCTCTGATGACTGTAGTAAAGATGTGAAGATGGTGTGTATATTTTGCGGGGAGGGGGGCAAAATCAGGGGACAAGACCCCCTGCGATATTAAGAGATTAAATTAATTTTTGCGTTGCGAACAAAAGAGTGGGTGGGTACAACATTTTTTTTTTGTTTTTCTATAGAGAGAAGCAACAGTTTGTATGTTTGCACGTTTTGCCTACCATTTACTATCCTAGAAAAATCCTCTAAAATCCCCCATTCCACACTCCAGTCCCTACGCCTCGTGGATCTGTTCACCAAGAACGAAATTTACACAGCTACATTTAACTGCACTGTTTTGTGACATCAGGTGGCACATTTAAAATTCCAGAACCCAGCCATCCATACTCAGCTGATTTACATGTATACGGCACCTGGAGCTTACCCCAGGACACACAGGGCATAAGGGAAGGTGCATTCTGGGTGGGATCCCAGTCAATTGCAGGGCATACGCTCACACAGCACTGTGCAGAATTTTGGGGATGCCAGTTCACCTGTTTTCAGATGGTACAAGGAAACTGGAATTCCTGGAATTGAATTTCCAGTCCTGAGTGGTGTGCCGCCATTGAGCAGTCCCATCCATCCATCCATCCATCCATCCATCCATCCATCCATCCATCCATTTTCTGTATGTACATGTTCTATCATGGCTGATCAGTGTATTTATACATATAAAAATGGTGATTCCATGGCTCCATTTTCTATGCAAGGCAATTAAACATTGCAGGGCACACCCATTATTGACACAGACATTATTGACACATACCTATGGTCAGTTTGGCAACTCCAATTCACCTGTGCAGAACTGTTGGAGGGGGAGGTAACCCCGTAATGTCACGGGGGGCACACGCAAACTCCATTCACATAGTGCCACCGTGCCCCCCCACCCCCCGATTAAACAACCATGCTGCCCAAAATATTATAGCTATTAAAGGTAAATTTGAAATTTGCATTCTGTGATGTGCGCACTACTTTGCCTTTACTATGGAGTGGTCAGATTACTGCAGAGCATTTCCACTGACATTACATAAGTGGGGCATAAAACAGGCAATGAAACTAGACGGGCCTTATGCTTTTTCTCTGACTCCTCCACTGGCTCGTCTTTGATGCTCAGCATTTCGCCTTAATGCTACGTAGACTTCGTATTGATCGTGATTGGAAAACTGACACTAGGTGGGAAGGGTATCTGACCGTCTGCCTGCATGATTGAGAGCTGAGGAAGCAACTCGGGAACTACCCTTGAGATATGAATGTGCCTGAACCAGGGAGAAATGGGGGGGGGGTTTGTATAGAACTGTTCCTTTTGGAAGAACATGCTGCTGTCTGTGGGAGAGGCTCTGAAATTGATAGGGCTGAAGCCAGGGCTGGAGCAGAAAGCAAGGGGGCACTACAGTATGAACGAGACGCCAGTCCATCACAGGTCTCACAGCCACATGTCTGCAGCTATATTAGCATTCTGCGTTATTTATGAGCATTGATCTATTAACGATAGTTACCTGTTTCGTTTTCTTGTTTGAAAGATCCTGGTTTTTTTTCCCGTAACATGAATGGTTCAGTGTTGTCATAGGTGATTTTCCACAGTGGGTTTTCACATTAAGCCAAGTTCACCTTTTCACATAATTCTCATGATTGAAATGGAAATGATGATTAAAGGGCATATTTGCAACGAAATTATACAGAAATCCTTCATCTGAAGCATTCGTCATTAATCGAAATTAGATGGGTGATTTCTTCAAATCAATTTATTATAGCACTGTAAACATTGCTTCTGTGACCAGAAATTCATTTGAATTGTTGTTTGACAAGGACGTTATGTTTGAATCTTGGTTACGGTACATATATTCCCCATTATTCATTCCTTCTAGCTATGCTGCCATGAGTAAATTTTTAGTCCAAACTATTAAAAATTAACCAATACCGTTTTTCTCTCCAGAGCTATAAGAATTCGTATCACGTGCACAGGGTCTGAGTGGAGATTGGATCCACAACTAAATGAACAGTTTACATTTTCCATCTTTCATGTTTACACAGCAGTGATTTATCATTCAAGACAACGACGGACGCAAGTTTGCTTTCTCTTGGTAATATTAATTATGAGGAAATGGAATATTCAAAGGAAAATCAAAAGCGAGTTAATGGTCATCCTTTTCATCTGTGTAAGGTCAAGTTGTGGAGCAAATAATCGAGGGTAAATGCATTGAATTCAGTTTCAAAAGTATCCTTATGCCTTGATATTTGAATTTAGAACTAATGCATTGTTTTCCTTATACTATAATTGAATGTCATGAGATTTTATTTCTAGGAATATTATTTAAACTAAAACAAATAAAATATATAGTTGTTTACTCTACCATCCACGAAACCCAGGGTGTGATTAAGATGATGAATTATTCAGGATTAAAGATGGCCTGCTTTAGATTAAGCCCCTTGCCATCGGGCCAAAACAAGATTTCAGAGAGTGTGGCAGCCCTGGGCGGTGCAGCAAAGCCTTTTAATACACCGCAAATAACAGGATGCGGTATCTGTCCAGGTACACTTTGCATATGTGGCTGCAACTCCTAACCGAAATACTTCGTACGTTCTATTTATTTTATGTATTCAACAAACATAATTTTCATAACATTAGTATTCGCTTCAGTATTACTTCTATGATTACTTCTATCTATCTATCTATCTATCTATCTATCTATCTATCTATCTATCTATCTATCTATCTATCTATCTATCTATCCTCACACACCCACACATACGTCGGGTATACCCATCCTTATGGGGACCGCTCATTCACTTCTATAGGAAAAATGCTAGCGCTAACTATGACAACCTTAACCCCCACCCAGCCCTAACCATATATTTTTATAAAATAGAGTTTTTCCTTATGGGGACATTGTGTCCCCATAAGGATAGGCATACCCGCTCACACACACGCACACACACACATACACACAGCCTTGTGCAAATTCATTGAAACATATTTCCGCGTCTATATGCCGATAGACTGTGTTTGTCAGTTTGTCAGGAACTATGGCTATATAAATAAACACAGTATGCTGTGAGTCCCTGAAAGGCAAGTAGGCTGGATTATGGTCCCGGCTGGGCAGAGCTTTGCTCCAAATCTATTTAATTACCTACTTAAGAAACAGTGGGAAGTGCAGCGATACAAGAGATGCCACAAGGACAAGGAGTAAATCCTCTGCTTCTCATTTCAAAGCAGTTTAAGTTAGGAATGAGCAACAGCTTGATGCTGCACCAGCCGGGGGGGGGCGGGGGGGGGGGGGGGGGGGGGGGGGGGGGGCGGGGGGGGGGGGCGGGGGGGGGGGGGGGGGGGGGG
>JAODJX010000119.1:27024975-27036328 GCA_026776945.1 Isichthys henryi | reverse complement strand
CCCCACTTCACATTCATTATGCGCCGATTCACGCCGCTTCTTCCTGTCGATTTTTCTCTCCCCATCTGCAGTACCGTGGTAATTCCATCCACCAAACTCCAGACACCTTGACTTGGCATGTGAAGGGAGAAAAGAGAAAAGAAACAGAAACCAAAAAAGACTTTCCCTTCTTCACAATACAGGAGCCCCACATCGAGGCTGGGGATTCAGAATGAAATATATGCAACAAGAGCACAACTTTCATATTGATGCCATAATATTGTTTTTGATATCACAGTTTAAATCTGAGTTTAACAGTCACCTCCCGAGAAACCGCATGACATTCATTCTCTACGTCAAAAATTAATTCACATCTGTAACACTTAGTGTCCAGAACAGATTTCCTAATAGCATTACCTTTGCTAATTTCTGTGTTTTTATGGAATGTGGAAACTATCTGCATTTGTTATACACAATGAACTAATTCCAAAAACATAACCTTCTAGATAAACAACGCAGAGCCAAAATTTGATAAGTTGCAATACTAATGCAGTTCATACTGTACAATAGCCGTACTGCTGTATTACTACATTTGACTGCCCTGTTAAAGAGATCTTTCTTCATTTTCTCTATATGGAGTTAACAGCAACAAGGACTGTGTGTATGTGCATGGTTACTTCTGTATCTCTGCATGGTTCATATATATATTTTTTTGCTTCCATACAGGCGGGAACATGAACAGCTGTACATACACACTTCCATAAGATGCATTCCTGCATTTCCACAATTTGTTCTGGAGTCAGGAGCAGATGGGAAGCTGTGTCAGGGGACCTTGGCTAACAAGGGCAAGTTTTGTGTGCTGGGAATTTTATGCACGCTGTGTGTTTCATTTTCACTTTACATCCACATACACCTGTGAAGAGGCGGGTGGTTTGATGAAAAATACACTCACCTGTTGGAATTTCCGAGGGGACGCTGCTATTGTTAACACCTGGATCCGAGCTGATCATACGTCTGTGCTGCTGTTTTGGATGAGCACTGTTAGCATGCTACGCCCTGCGCGCTCCATCCTTATTGGTGGGTGGCTGTGCTGTCATTCACCTTTGAAACGTGCACTCCACTCCTGTGTATCTCCACACAAGGATGTCTGGGCGTGTCCTGAGCTGGAAATGGAAGCAAAGAAATGTCAAAATTAATACAACAAAACTTCAAATCTATTGTATGTGCAACCTGAACATCAGAGAGATGTAACACCTTGTTTTATATGTTTTTATGTTGATCATGTGTCTCTCTAAAGGGATTCTTCATGTCGATCACGGACATAAAAGGTGCCTCTTTGCTGGATAACATAATCATCTATTGCGATGCTGTTGCGATCCTGGACGTTAGTATTTTCCTCTGCATTGTGCAGAATTACTGCACTCGACAATATCTGTGCACCCTGAAATATGCAACATTTACTATTAAATACATACAGCACTTTTCCCACAGTATAATAGCATCCATAAAAATTGCATCAATGGATAGTTAAACTGATTTTGAATATTCCTCTTCTGGTAAGTTAACGATGACACTTAGGGTTAATCATTGGGTTTCATGTCCGGTTCAGAGTAAGGCTGAGTGTCGGGCCTGTTCAGTCGGGAGAACACACTGGACGTGCTGCCAGTGCTGCCAGTGCTGCCAGTGCATCACAGGCTGTTTACGTACTCACTGAGTCATGGCCTGTGGGCAACAGTGCACCTGCTCGAACACACCCAGAAGCAGCTGGGAACTGAATCCTTCATCATGGAGGTGTAAAGCCACAGGGCTACTAACTGAATCATGATGCGTCTAACAGACAAACAATAAACAACAACAACAGCGACAACGATAATAAACGACAGCAACAACTATCTAGATTTTTCAACCGTATTTGTATTTTTGCAACTATCGAGCGCATCGTTCAAAACCAAAAACGAAAAAAGGGAACGATCACTTTTTAGCACGAGGGCCATCCCACAATCACCCACAAGTTATAGGCCAATGGATGCATTCTAGAAGGCAGCATAAGTGTTTTCTGCCATGAGTATAGATTGTGTTCTGTGCTGAAGGGGAAAGTCGGGCCACATGTGCCTTAAGCTCCACGTTGTTTTATCGGCCCTCTAATTGTCTTTGCCAAGCGTGTCAATGTTGATACGTGGATGCATCGCTCTGCATTACCTGCTTTCTTTGTTAGGGCTGTCATGATAGGTGCGGCCAGCTGTGTGTCAAATTAAATGAGATAAATGGATTATTTCAGTTAGTGGGCAAGTGTTTCCCATATGAATGTGGCAGCGTTCATTTTCTGTGTAGCTAAAGGCAACATTGTACGTCACTTTCATTGTTTGATTGGCTGTCATTTCAGCTTTGAAATAGTGATACAAATGTGCTCTTCCCAAAAATTCAGATAGACAATGCTGGAGTGTGGAATCGCAAGGTGTGAACACACAAAAAAAAAAGATTCAAACGTAAGCAAAGCTAAACTGCAGACGTTTCACTGCGTGTTGCATTTTACTGTATTAGAAGCAGCACAATTACTAGAGCAAAACCTGTGGCTATAACTGGGTACAGCTGGCCAGCCGCAACCGGCCAAAAGGCACTTTGCTCAACCTCCTTCATAGCTGGTCTTTATAATCATCAGTCTCAGTAGGTAGCGAGGAACATAATGTGAGTAATTATGGGCTTAGCTCAAAAGGAGCAGGTAACAGTGAGATTTAATTTTGTTGTTCATCCCATTGCAAAGAATAAATAATGTATATCCATTATATAAGGTAATAAAGGGGCGGTCCAATGACTCAGCAGTTAGCTTCATACCCCCCCCCCCAGTGTCCATTATTTACATTTCCCACATCACACATGGTGGCCATACTGTAAGTGTTTAATATTCAGTGGGAAACACCTTTGAAGGCTACACCATTACAGGGAGTCCCCAGGTTACAAAGGAGATCCTTTCTTTAAATCCATCTATGACTCAAATTTGTAGTTAAGCCAGAAAAACAATACATATAAAAGAGTACATATTATTATTATTATTATCAAGCCATTGAAGATACACGTTTTCATCAGAGTCCCACAGTAGTGCATGCATTTATTATTACGAAACATTGCAATTAGCCTGAATTTTTTATATGATACATTTATATCATAATATATAATAATATTGTGGTTCTGGAGATCTCCGATCACAGTGTGTGTTTTGTTTCCGAAAGTGATACTAGTGGGAAGATATTATACTCAGAATGTTGGTGTCGTCCACGCACGCAGTCTGACGTGTCTTCGGGAAGTGTGCTGTAAGGCTTCGGATCGGTGACATAGGAGTGACGACATGGATGTTTGACATCCTCTACATGGGTCAAGTTCCTTGTTTGCGTGTCGACATGGTACACGGCTGCAGATGCATGACAGGGAGAGGCGAGACACGCCAATGTGTCGTGCCCGAATTTGAGGTAGGGAACAAAGGGTGCGTGTGCTGCAGTGAGTCGCTTGGACAGAAGAGTCATCCCGAGCTGTGGTGTTCACTAATGGTGACACATGTTCCTACACCTCTCTGACCAGGAAAAAGGGAGGAAGCACTGCTCGTGTCAAAGAGCGGGTACACACCGCAGATGTGTGCTTTAACGCCATGCTTCATAGAGCTTGTGGAACTGGAAAGTGAATCTGAAGACTATATTTTTCTGTCACTCTGCCAAGACTTCACCTGATGTCTGTGAAATTATGTAGATTTTCTCAAACACCAGTTCTTTTATTAATCTTTTTTCTTAAATAGATCCCGGTCTTCTAGCTGTGGCTGTTGAGCTCGCCGAGGTCAGACGCAGTTTCCCGTTTACGTCTCTGTGCTAAGGTCAAAGCACACATCTGCAGTGCTGCAGGTATTGCACCAAAGCCAGCTCACCCTTGCAATCCTGAAAACTACCCCGAAGAATGAGTAATAAACATCAGCCATAATATCAAGCCGTCGTTTTGGGCGATGCTGTGCTGACCTCCCATGAGTCTTTGCACAGTTGTAATTGTACGTTAGGGTTAGGCCTCCGTGCCTGTTGTCGAGAGGTCAGCAGTCTGCTGTCACCCTGGGCACTTAAAGAAGGCCCTTAACCCGCAGTTGTTCCGGTGGCACTGCACACTGGCTGACCCTGCTGTCTGACTCCAAAACTTGCTCTCACCTCTTTATGTGTCTGTGTCTCATGGAAAGATGGGATAGGCGAAAGGACATTTTTTTTTATTCCATGACTCACTGCTTCCAAAATTGTTTTATATCACTTGTCTGATATTGTTATGATTATTATTTGTTATGCCATTTCTTATCAGCTCCAAAAGCAACAAATAATATTTTTTTGAGTAATTCTGTTACAGGCCTTACACAACAGGAATACACTGGAACCCAACTGGCATTTACACCAGCAATCTTGTCATGAGTTCACGTCCTTAATCACTGACGTCTTGCTTTCCATTACCTTCAACTACCTGTGTCGTCCCTTGTCTGCCCTCTCCACTTCCTGTGGGAAAGGAAAATATACCTAAAGTCAGCTTTCACTGGCAGTAGCACCCCCTGCCTTGCATGCAGGTTTTAGGCGCCATCCCTACCGTGAGTAACTGCTGCTCTGTTAGAGGTGCACAAACACCTGACAGCCCTCTGCCTCCTCACAGCCTCCAACCAGCGTTCCTGCAGCATATAAAAATGAACAGAAACTAAAAGTAAAACAATGACATCATCAAGAAGATATTTTGGATGTGGTAACTTTATAAGTGGGCTGCTGGACAAAAAAAGCATATTTAATATCAGACATTCTAGGTATCAGACATTCCAGGAAACTGTATCTGTAAATTAAAATGTAATATGAAAAATATAAACATACAACAGAACATAAAAATTATAAGCAGATATTTTGAAGAAATGTTCCAATATGCCTGTTCTAATCGCATGCCATTACTACACTTTAAATGTTGTTGTCTGTTGACCTGGGGTTAATTAAAAAGTGACAAAGATACGATGGAAGAAATACTGTTAGCACAAGTGTGTGTTAAACTACAAAAGCAGAGTATGATATCAAATTATCTTAGTTCATATTAAAGATTAGCAGAGGCTGCCTGGTGGCTCAGTGTTAAGTAGGACCTTCTGGTTTGTGGATCTGATTCATGGACCAGATCCTGTGTGGGTGTCTGGATTTTTCATGTTCTCTCTCTGTTTGTATGGGGTTCCTCTAGATCAGTCTTCAGGGACGCCTAGAATGTCCACATTTTTGCTGGGAGGGAAGGAGCAAAAAGAACAACTGCTTGGGTGTCCCTGAGGACTGGATTGAGAGAAACTGCTCTAGATTTCCCACCCGCAGTCCAAGAACATACAGTTAGGTGAACCGTCATCTGTAAATTGCCCTTGAAGTGTCAGCGCGAGTCCTACAATGGACTGACATTCCATCCAGGGTGTTCTACCCTATTCTTTCTGAGAAGAGCTTCAGGATGACCTGAAATGAGATAAAGAGTTATGGATGCTGGATAGATGAAGTCAAAGACCAAACATCTAGGGAGCTTCTCCCTGACATCTCCATCAATTGACTTCCTTCTGGTGGCGTATGGTGAAAGCCATCCCTTGCATCTAAATGCTCTACCAGGAGTCTCTGTACCATATTAGTCCGATGTGCTGCCTTAGAAATAACAGCACTGTGTGCACCGTAGAGAGTAGCTGTGACGTGAAAAGCTGACATTGGAACACCACAGTGGAAACCGAAATAATCTTTACTGGCCTGGTGACCAGCTGTGTGCTTGAGTTCAGTTCAGTGACTACCTCAGGTCAGGTTTCCTGGTTCAGGAGGCTGGTTTGCCAAAATAACAAGGAAGACCGAACATAAGTCTAACAGCCTGTGTTTGTTGTTATGAAAATGCAGAGAACTGGAAAGCATGAAGCAGTTTAAGCTGGGCGTGAATTTGATATGAACCGTTTCATTAATATTAATTGACAGTCATACTGATCTCTGAACATTTCTTTTATAAGTTCAAGACAAGGCGCATTTAACTTTAAGTGACAGAAAACCTTTTTCTCTGTGGAAAAGCTATTTATTTCGTTTAATCTTCGTCTGTGTCTCCTTGGTCACCTTCTCTTAGAAGACCACGCAAGACAAGACGTTGGAGGCAGAATACTAGTTAGTTCTTCTAATTGACTCTGATGTTGGAAGCAGAAGATAAACACTATCTGGTGCCATGATCCAATAGACAATAAAATTATATAAAATTCTCTTTGGAATTAATTCAGTGTCTGTTCTCCAAGAGTCATTAATTTGGTTTTTCATGCATTCTCTCTTTTCGCTTCTGGCTCCTTTCTGAGTGGCCAGAGGTAATGCACTTCATTAAGAGACACTTTGAAACAAATTCAAAATAGTCTGATTCTGAATGTGAGATGAAAATCCTGGAGAGAACTGGGATGTAATGGGCCAGATGGGTGGCACACCATACCCTGAGAAAAAAGAAAGAAAGAAAGAAAGAAAGAAAGAAAGAAAGAAAGAAAGAAAGAAAGAAAGAAAGAAAGAAAGAACCCTATCCCGAAATGATCTTTGACAAATTATTAAGAAATGTATCTTTCTTACAGCAAAATATTGTCACTAATTGAATACAGCGCAGTTAGATTCTCTTTTGCTGGGTAAAATGTCTCCGTCTACGAGTTCGACTGGTAACTCAAAGGCTGCCAAATCAAATCTTATAAGTGCTTCTGGGTGCCGCATGCAGAAAGTACACCACAGCAAACGCAATAACCATTATAATATATGTTCCACAGCAAATATCAGGCAACGTTAAAATATAATATTTTTAGTTTATTACAGAATATTTTTTGCGGAATGTATTTAATATTTCGGTTTTGTTTAATATATACATTGTTTGATCATGGCCCCTTTGAGTGGCTTTTGCTTTGAGGACGCTGAGGGGTCCCTATCCATCGCATCTCCAGGACTCTCCAGCATCGCTTTCATTCTCAAGTGTGCGTCCTGAAATCTCAGGTGAATCCTCGGGGGGGGGAGGGGGGGGGGGCGGTGTAGCTGCGTGGCTCGGCATTGCCAATTGACTTCTCACTGTTATACTGTGGATTTACATCCAGCACATATGCTTGAACATTTCCAGGCGCTGAAAATAAATAAATAAATAAAATGCAACGTTAAAAGAGATCTAAAGGTTTTCCAGGACGATTACATTACACACTTTTTTTTTGCCCGTCCCTTTTTCTTCCGCACTTCTGATTGTGCCTTTGACTATATACGTGAGAGAATAAGGTATCCGAAGCCCCACCCCGCTGGCTCCGGACCTGCTTTGCACACTGGCAGCAGGAGCACGTGTAGGGAGGCGCATTGGGTATCTCCATCGCCGGGGCTGCGCCGCAGTCGGAGCGCTGTCACTCTAGCGGAGCACGGCTCCGTCTGCCGCCAGCCTTTGCCTAATTGCGTCCCGAGAATAATCCTTACATGCATCGCATTGTGCGCCACTGCAGTGAAGGGAAAAGCAGCATCACTTCTGACAGCAGTTATCGGAGCAGGTATCCTTGCGTATCTCTTCTCCTCTACTAAGGACTACAGGACCGATTTGGGGAATACTTTCGGGATCATCAGCGGCAAGTTTCTCCCCCCTCCCCCCACTGTTAGTTTGTTTGCTTTATTTTTTATTTTTTTAACCCCTTCACGGGAGCGAGGAGCTGGCACCTGCTGTTTAATGAAAGAATGGGACCCCTTTTCGCTTTTCTCATCCTCTGCATAAACGCTGCCGTCCCGCAGCAAGCCCAAGGTAAGTGCCGGGCGATTACTCACTTTTTCCGGTTTATAAAACAATATTACCGCTCAAGCGATCGGGGAATTAGTCGCATTTTCTATGCCGTTCATTTTATCGATCGTGTCAATTTCGGACCACGGTATATCTATAACCTACCACGGTGTCAAAAAGTGCTTGCTAATATTAGTATTTTATAAATAAACGTGGAATTGTGACAAGTTTTAGCATAATACAAGAGCTTCGTTTTTATTGATATTTGGAGCGTACAAGGGAAAAAACGGAGCTGAATTTTATATTGTAGAAGCCTTATAAATAAAATATTTCCGCGATATATATGGATAGGCTATATAAATGTAATGTTGTTATACCGCTCGAAGGAAACTATTATGCATCCGTCCTTTTAGAAATAGATCTAGCGTCGTACGTAGGCTGCTGGCTGCACTTCTGTAACCTTAACCGGGCAATTAATATTCACAGATGTATACTTAATATGCGTCTTTGCATTAACGACTAGGGAACGGTATTTGAAGATTGCTATTACGTCCAGTATAATCCAGTATAATCTCTTGTCTAGCCTGCCTGCTAATGCTAATCAGATTAACCCGCATTTAAGATTTTATAAATTAATTTATTATTATAACTGATAAAACCATAACCAAATCACCGGCTTATTTTATGCTAGTTATATTAATGCGTTGCTAGTGTTTTAATCTTGTTATTGGACCCGGAATTGGCTTTGTGATCTTGAAAGTCCTTTTGTTGTAAGATACCTATGAGGTCATTATGTTTCTGCTCAGTTTGCTGGATAGCAATACGCTGTCAGTATTAAAAGAAGCGTGCGAGGGCAATACTTACTAACATACAATGGGAACACGAAGAGAAGGGAATGTAAATGTACATAATATTACACTTATAAGTGATTTTACACGCACTGTCCGACGTTACTTATTCACATGGGAATATCGTTAAGTAAACGGCACATATATACTAAATATGCATGTTGTAAGTTATTTAAATAATTAACATTTTGTTTTTTTGCATAAAAATAGTGTGATATTTAAACACTCCTCAGCTCTCGTAAAATTATATGATTAATAATTTATTAGTTTTTTCCCCTTCAGTAATGTATGCAATTTGCATATAGAATTCCATGTTCCGTTGTTCAAGGCTTCCCATTAGATTTAGAATATTATAAGAAATAAATAACTTATGCTGCTTACAGATCATAGCTGTCAGAGTTATTCCGTGCTTTTCATTCATGAAGTGTAATCCATGACTGTAAGGCGCTCTGCTATTTGTCAAGCGTTTGTGGGCGAGCCCAGCTGTGCAGTTGCTGTCACACAACGGATCGGCAAAGGCCACTTATCTGTGGGTGCGTGTGTCAGGCAGCATTGTGGCTCCTCTGTCTGAACGGCTTTAAGGTTGTTTCAGAGGCTACACAGTGCGCGCGACACCTGCTCGGCTTCCTCACATTTTACAGCCTAATATTCTGCCGCGCTTGTTTTCATGACTGTGAGATGGACAGAATAGAACTGTGAATATGTATTTGAAATATATCGCTTTTATGTCCGGCATGCATAGTTTGTAAGAAGTACCTGCAGAGGACAAAGCTTTTTATAGGACACTTGACAAATTAACATTGTAGAACTGAGTGTTGGGCATTGGCTAAATTGACAGGTGAATTGTTGACGAGGAGATCAAGCAACTCACAGGCACAATTCAGAATGTAAAATGGATTAACTCCATGCAGCTCTGTTTTCTGTTCATGGGTGCATTCAGCGCTGAAAACAATACCTTCACTAAACCTTGTCCTTGGTGGGGATTCTTCCTAACAAGTGTTTCTGGTCTCGAGAGACAACTAAGGTTCACACCGTCCACTTCAGGCGCATGAGCTGTGATGACGTCAGAAATGCGCGCTCCTTTTCTGGACCAGGCAATACACTGTTATTTTGTAACTGCATCATCAATAAGGATAAAAAAAACTCATACATTTCCATACATTTTACAAATTGTACTAAAGTTTCATCCAGAGTACTGAACACATGCACCTTGCTGATGGACCCAGCAGGTGCCCCATTTGGCACTAACAGCTTGTCTTTTCTGGAGTCTAACGTTGTATCCACACAGCTGCCTGCTGGAAAGGTAAGCATGGAGGGTCATCTTTGCATCTTTGAAAGCAGTTACCTCTGTGGGCGGTGTGGATGCGTAACCCCTTGAGTGCTGATTTCTGACTCAAAACCTCTTGACGCAATATTACCACAAACATACCTTTACTTATTTTTTTAATAATAAAAAAAAACGTATTTTAAAAACATATTTTACATTAAAAATGCAATTAAAAAAGTAACAAAACTATTTTCCTTAAATGCTTTTTTTTTTTCCAAATAAGCTTCCCTACCTATATATCCAAAAAGTAGTTTATGAAATTCTGTTTTTCATGTGGTAGTGTGTGGATATATTGAATAATGGAAGGCTAATTGTTGTGTGCCAGTGATACACATGTGTGGGGAGCAACGAGTCGTGTCACACCTGACGTCTAAGGCGTCTCCTACATATAACCTGACCTTGCCCTGGATGTGTCCACTGAGAGCTTTCATTAAGTAAAAGGAAAAGACGACATAAATGATTAGTAAAGTTTGCAGTCTGAGATTAGTTAATAAATCACTGACTGTGCCTTTTACCAAAAGCCTTTTTCAACCAAGCCTCATGAATCATGTTGTGTCATGTAAGTGTTGGACTAGGGTGGACATTAGCTGTCGTTCCATCAGGCTCTTAGTCAACAGATCGTCAGAGATTTAACCTAAAATGGTGTGTAGAGAACAGATGAATGTGCTATAATGATCCATTATACTGACAGGAGCCGGCATCAACCCCATCTCAGTGGCCAGACTCCAGCTGCTGGATCATCTGACCATGATCCTTCACGCCCTCGCTGTCATCCGCCTCGCTGTCACCCGCCTCGCTGTCATCCGTGCCCAGCGCAGTTCAATGTATCATTTACAATTTTAATTGTCGTTTGTACGTTTCCAGGCACGCTTTTGTGATGTGTACTTCAGGCATGTGCGGTGTTGTCGTCCGAGTACAGCGGGGTGAGATGTGAGCGAGGCAAATTAATGACCGTGGGAGATTTTCACAGTTTCCGAGGTGTCAGAATGGGCTGACAGGATGGGGCTGGTAATGCGGGCAGGATAAAAGACAGAAAGACAGACAAACAGACTAGTAAATAAAATAAAATAAGTAGTGCCCCTGAGCTATGTTTGCTGTGTTTGTGTGGAAATGGAAGCTATGAGGGAGTGCCCAGGGCATATCTGCTCTCCTCTTCCCCTGACACTTCCTAATAGCCTTGCGCATTTCCCTCTGTGGCCCTGTCATAAATCAGTTTAGGGCGAGGAGCTTCTCTCATGTTGAACGTTGTGTTGACCGTCTGTTTCCTGGCACAGCTCAGTTTGTTGAGACAATGAGAAGCTGAGCAGTTTTCATGTAGTTTTACTGATAGAGACATTTTTTTGTCAGCTATTTTATTGCATAATATAGTGTATATATATATATATATATATATATATATATATATATATATATATAGAGTTTTAAATTATTTAAGAAAGACGTATAT
>JAODJX010000119.1:26989656-27000328 GCA_026776945.1 Isichthys henryi | reverse complement strand
TTCCGGGATAGGCTCCGGACCCCCCGCGACCCAGTAAGGATAAGCGGTTTGGAAAATGGATGGATGGATGTTTTCAATGGGTGATAGGTCTGGACTACAGGGAGACCAGTGTAGAACCCGGACTCTTCTACTACAGGGCAATGCTGCTGTAATAAGTGTTTGGCATTGTCTTACTGAAAAATACAAGGCCTTCTCTGAAAAAGACATTGTCTGAATGGCAGCATATGTTGCTCCAAATCTTGTACATCGTTCAGCATTAATGGTCCCTTCCCAGATGTGCAAGCTACTCAAGCCATGGGCACTAATGCACCCCCATACTAACACGGAGGCTGGCTTTTGATCTGTCCACTGATAACAAGCTGGATGGTCCCTCTCCTCTTTAGCCCGGAGGACGCGGCATCCATGATTTCCAAAAAGAATCCGGAATTTTGATCCCTCAGTCCACAGCACAATTTTACATTTTGCCTCAGTCCATCTTAAATGAGCACAGGTCCAGAGAATACATTTGGATATGGTTGCTTCTTTGCATGGTAGAGTTTCATCCTGCGTTTGTGGATGCAGCGACAAACTGTGTTCATAGACAATGGTTTTCAGAAGTGTTCCTGAGTCCATGCAGTGACTTACACTGTAGAATCATGTCTGTGTTTAATGCAGTGCAGCCTGAGGACCCGAAGATTACCACTATCCAATATTTGTTTTCAGCCTTGTCCCTTGCATACAGCGATTTCTTCAAATTCTCTTAATCTTTTAACGATATTATATATTGTAGATGATGAAATTCCCAGTTTCCTTGCGACATTACATTGAGGAACATCGTTCTTAAATTGATGTTGGAATCGGGATTGTAAATGCAAGGATACAGGCTAAATTAAAGGGAGAATTATGCAACACCAAAGCATGTCTTACCTGGATATGTATCTTCTCAGTGGTTTGTTTTCAGGAAAAATGTGCACCTAGTTTTTATTTTATTATTTATTTGATTATAGGCATATTCATTTATTATTATTATTTTATTAATATTATTATTGTTTTCTCTAAAGACACCTAACTCTGAAGTGTTGTCTACATATGGTTGTGAGGGGAAATATTAAAAGATAAAAAATAAAGTATTTTGTTCCATGAGAAATAAAGGAGATTTTCGGCCGCTTTTATGATCAATGTAGGTCAGCAGAAGAGGCAGTAACTCTCATTTCAAGATGTCCTGAGACTTATAGAGATAAAGTGAGAGACTCTTCCAAGCCTGAGCCAAAGCCAGTTTTATTTAGATCCAGCTGATTTTCAAAGCATTTTTGCACAAGAACAATCTGCAAATATGAGTCAAAGCACTAAGTCTTGACCTTGTGTTTGTAACGATCTCATTTTTATCCAGGAGAAACAGGACAGAAAAGCCAGAGATCTTCCTGTGGGAGACATTAACATGCTTTTGTCTGCTTGGAGAGAAATCACTCATAACAGAGCAGAAAGCACAGCTTAATGAGGCAGCTGGACAGACGACTAAAAACTCACCACAGCCCTTAATCAATCAGAACTGATCTCTGAACCTGAGTCACTGATAACCAGAAATGTTTGACATTAATGACTACTGGCAAAAGCACTTGATTGCATATAGAATAGTTAAACATATTAAATGTACATTGTATTATTCAAACAATAGCTTAATTACTATACAGACAATGCTATGAAAATGCAAATGTTCTGTTTTGGCAAAGACCAAAAATAATGGCTACAATCTTTTTCGTTACAGTCATTTGAAAATCAAAAAGCAAACAGTAAGCGCCACACTGCTAGTCCCAGTCATCGCTAATCACTGTAGCAGCCTCGGCGTCCTGTAGTTGCACTGGGAGCTCTTTTGTAGAACAGGACTGTAGCCTATAGCAGTGTTTCCCAACCCAGTCCTCAGGGAACCCCGGAAAGTCCACATTTTTTATAATAATACCACATATCAGTCAAAAAGTGCTAAACGGCACACTGTAATCAAAAACCCACGATACAGTACGTGGCAAAACCATTGAAAGATGAAGAATTAGGGAAAGAAACAGTTTGTAAGGCAAACAGATTAAACGTAAAGACCAGAGGTAGACATTTCAGGTCCAGAAAGTAAAAATCCAGACCAGGATTTTGTTTCAACCAGACACTTGAGTACTATATGACTGTGACTCTTTATGTTCAACTGGTTGGTTGAAACAAAATCCTGGTCTGGATTTGTACTTTCTGGACCTGAAATTTACACCTCTGGAAAAGACTTTGCATTGTGTTATGTGCCCCACTGCTGTGTCAGGGGTCATTAATTGAGCTCTTTTTAGACACAATGGATTTGAACGGCTTGGTCTATATGAGCACTTGACTGAACTAATTATTCTTCTAAATGAACCAATTTAAGCTCCTCTCTGTGGACTCGCCTATTATTAGAGAGCAGCAAAATGTCCATAAACTTTAGTCCAGAACCATGATTGCTATACCCCTGGTACATCGGCTGATGTGCTGTAACTTGGTGTAAAATTTCTTTTTGACCTGTTTACAGAAAGATCAATGCCATAATTAATAGTGATTATTAATATATAAGCACAAGGCTGTTTGTCTCACAGCCCATTCCTCTCTCTCTCTGTCGTTCCTCTTGTCTGGCGATGGCGTTTCTCTTCATTTTTGATGTTTGATGGTGTGCTTAAAAAAAACGGCGCTCTTTCAATAGTCCAGCTCTGGTTCGCCGAGTGGGATGGCCTCCTGCTCTCAGAACACACACGTTCACTTCACTGGACACTCGAGGACTGAATGAAATTAAGCAGAAGCTGCTTACACGCAGTCGTAACACACAGCAGATGAGTATAATTCCAATTAAGTAGGTAAGGCTTTCAGCTCAGCCTGCGCAGATGTATTGGATTACTTCCAACGCGTATCACATGTGTTTTGTAAGAATTGGCTGGGATTTCTCACGCAACAAATCTTGTGTTGTGGGAATGGAAAAAGGAATGAAAAAGGCAGGAGCTACCTTGACATAAATACAGAAAAACCAACCCTATTCCTATTTTAAATAACATAAAATTTAAAAAACATTTAAATGTCTTCGTCTTAAAAACACAGAAAATAACAATTGCCGCTTTTAGGAATTTTCCCCAGAATGGAATGTGTGAATTTGATGCTTTGTTTATTAGTGACATATAAATTCATTTATGATGGCATTTAATAATTTATTATTTAATTGAACTATGTCTTGGTGTAATAATATCTTAGCCTTTATTTTAGCTCTTTAGCTCATAACTTGCCTACGGTGATCACCTAAGCCTTTCCAGGATGGACACTTTACTGTACCTGTAAACTACCATTTATATTAAAAAGTCCAGTGTTTCGCTAAAGCACTTCAGTCCTTGCTATGTTCCGACTGGTCAGTGTCGTATATAATCATGCATGTGTCACTAATGTTAATGAGAAACAACTGGATGAGTGTTTCAATCAAGGAAGCAAACCAGTCAAAGCACAAGAAGAATTGAACTAATTAGCCAAACACTGGAGCCTTTCAGTTTCAAAGTAGTTTGTCAAACCTGAAATAGCTCGTAGTGTCTCCCCTGACAGGGACTAGGTGGTCACCCTAAACTTGCCATCATAGTCAATTGATGAAGCCAGTCGTCATTGTTCCATTTCTTATAACTACATCTTAGCAAGATTTGGTTCTGTGTTGTGAAAACTAAAGTTTCTCATTAGCAATGAAATATTTTCTTTTTGTAACAGAAGCCATGTGGTATACAGTGTCAGGCAATTTCTACTTAGTCTATTGTGTTATCTGACTGATCCATACCGTTTATGAAATTGGGCAGTTGCTCTTGTTAAGGTACATTACTTGTCTGTAATTAAAATTTTGCCATAGATAAAACATGATGCGTATTCCCCATTGTGGGCTGCTTGCTGTGATTGTATTATATAATCTTTATGTTGTCATCCGTCTGTCCCATAACAGCTTATCCGGCTAAGGGTCCAGTTATCTGGCTAAGGGTCAGCCTTCAGCTCAGCCCGGACACACGCAGGCGATGGGACGCCAGTCCCTCAGGGTAGCCAAAGGAAACACACACAAACACAGGGAGAACATGCAAGCTCCACACATAACCAAGGCTGCCAACTTTGATCAGCTGGCTGGAGTGAGATTTTCAATTCGAGACACACGCGTTTACTTGTACGTACCGTAACAGTTTTATTACCTCGTAAATAGTCTATTGGCTTTGCGAACATCGCTTAGGCATCGCTTAGGGCTGTCCATGCAGTATGCATGGTCTTGCCTTACCTTATAGAATTTATGGATAAGTTGCCATTGTTTATATTTGTCATAGTTTGATTTCTAAATCTTGTATGATGTGCCATTGATATAGTGGACAGACAATTGGACAACTCTGTGTCCTGGTTTTTGCTGTTTCAGGGGGTAATCAATAATGCTGAATACATTTTTGTTGGTGTGAATAATTGGGTAACACTATAGCCATAAGCAAGGGACTTACTATAATAAAAGTACTGTAAAAAATACTGCACTTTTATGTCGAATTAGACTGACAAGAAAGTGGCATGGCTCAAAAGCGATAAACAGACTCATATTTTGTCATCTTAATTGCACACAATGAATGTGTATATATAAAAGCTGTACGTGTTACCAAAACAGCAGTTTTTCTGCTGACTCCGGGGAGTTTTCTATTGGAAGCAATTTTTGATTGCTAGCACCTTATCAGAAAATGCTACAAGGAGCCTATTATTATCTAGATAAATTAAAACTGTCTGCATACACATTGTATGCCTGTAGCAACATATCAGCGCATAGTTTACAACAACCTTAAAATGATTTATTCTGAGCAGCATTTTCTTACCAGCTTGGCAGATATTTAGTGACGTAGTTTTATGTTTTAATACCATTGGGAAAATCTGATAAAGAAGCAGGAAAATGATATAACACCTGTCAATATCCTGTCAATGCTCTTGACAGCTTTATACAGAAGAAGGGGGAGTTGTGTTGGTGTGCATACTGATGTGTGTGCAAAAATGAGAGATTAAGAGGACTAGCAGCAAATGTTTTTACGTGCTGTTTTGTTACATATGACACCTCCTGCATTGACACATGATGTAAGTGTTTGTAAGGAGGACTTATACATGACTCTGTCTTGAATAAGACGTTATTGATGGATGGATGGATGGATGGATGGATGGATGGATGGATGGATACCTGCATGGCTGGAAGGATGGGTAGATGGATGGGTGGCTGGAAAGATGGATGATAGAAGGATAGATGGATGCATGTATGGTTGGAAGGATGAATGAATGGATGGATGGATGGATGGATGGATGGAAGGTTGGATAGATGCAGTCAGATTTTCTTGACATTTTTTTTCCCAAAAACGTTGCTGTTTTTAGCAGGGTCTCAATTTTCTTTGGACATCGTGAGACAGACTCTCTCGTCAACTTGGATACCTTCATTGTCATTCCAGAAAAAAAACTTCCAAACGAAAATATGAAAAGTACGATTTTATACAGCAGCTCTTTATGTTTAATTCCTGCAGTTTGTGCCTCTTCCCTCTACAGTTATAGGATTTACTGCTGGTCCTGACAAGTGACCAAACCTTAATGCTGCCACTGGAAAGTGCTACACCAGCGTAAACTAAAGCTCTTAGTTCTTCCACAAAGCATTTCTGATGCTTGTTTTATGGATTTTTTTTCACTAACCTTGCTTTTACAGTCAATAGATAGACAAAGGTAGTGTTTGTCTATTACGCGCGACGTGAAATACAGAAGTTAATTGACTACAGCAAGCATATCATGCTCTAGTGGATTTTTTTTTGCTATGAATGTGGAAACGTCCTTGCACTTAATTCTAATAAGAATCCGGTGGTTTTTTATGAGTAATTCGCATCAGACCGTTGCCCTCATTTATCAATATTAGGAGCACACTGCAAATGGACCAACCTGGATAATTTTGGTCACTTGGAAAAGTTCTGTTTTCTCATCCCTTTTGTATTGTAAAACCTTCTCTTTTTCACTTTCACTTTCTTTGTAGCCAGCCTATGCTTTCACAGGACCTTTTAAATAGCCACAATCATTCCTAGACTGACATTGAGCTGCGCATTTCATACAGTAACATCTAGTAGCTGTAATTTACTGTAATAATCCTTGGCTGCATTCTTGTGTCATAAACACCTTCATTGCGCTTTCTGACCAGTGAAAAGCTGGAATATCTATCATATGCTAGAATATCTATGTGCCCACAGCATATGGTAGCGCTTGCACAAAAGCAGACAGAAGAAACCTACTATGGTGCAATTAGACGTGACCATTTAGCATTCCCACGGACTATGTAATTCAGTCATATCTATTTAACCCGTCTTCCACTCTATGTTTCCTGGGGGGGTTGAGTGATTTAGGACACACAGGAGGGGTCACTATGACAGGATGACGAACTAAGTGGTATATTTTACTATTAGCTTGCTACATGGTGGCAGCACATACAAGTACGATATACAGTGTGTAAATGTAACTGACAGAGAGTGAAATTTTCAAGGACTCCGGTTTCAGATCCAGTACCTCTCTTTCTCTTACTGGTATTTCTGGTAAATATTTTACAGTGACCTTCACAGAGACACATCCGCACAGTGGAAACTGGGTCTGCATTTTCTTGATCTTCATTGCAGCTAAATTGTAATAAACGACAACATGAGACAATGAAAAACATCCATCCATCCATTTTCTGTTGCTGCTCTGGCTCTGGGTAGTGCGAGCAGCAGTCTGATAGGAGATACCCAGACATCTCTCTACCCAGCCACCTCCTCCAGCATCTCTATGGGAATACCAAGACATTTCCAGGACAGCTAAGAGATATAATCTCTTCCTCATGTTCTGGGTCTGCCCTGGGGTCCCCTCTCAGGTGGACATGCCCGAACTACCATGGGCCGATGTCCCGGAGTCATCTTAGACAGGTGCCTGGACCACCACGGGGCGGTGTCCCGGAGTCATCCTGGACAGGCAGCAGGACCACCACTGGGTAGTGTAAGGGGGATGTCCTAGACAGGCAGCAGGACCACCACGGGGCGGTGTTAGGGGGACGTCCTAGACAGGCAGCAGGACCACCACGGGGCGGTGTTAGGGGGACGTCCTAGACAGGCAGCAGGACCACCACGGGGCGGTGTTAGGGGGACGTCCTAGACAGGCAGCAGGACCACCACGGGCCGGTATCCCGGAGTCATTCTCGACAGGTGTCCGGACCACCACGCTGGTTCCATTGGATGCAGAGTAGCCGTGGGTCTACTTTGAGCCCCTCTGGAATGTCCGAGCCCCTCACCCTAAGTCTTAGGCTGATGCTAGCCAGCCACCTGCCAAAGAAGCTCATATCACCTTTTATATCCTCAGTTTCATTCTTTTGGTCGCTATTTTCAGATTTTGTTGCTATAGCTGAATGTAGAGACATCGATCAAACGCTACAGAGACACCCCGCCTGCTGTTATTCCACAATGTGAAACAGCAAACAGTGCTTCTAAAATAATGCCCAGCGCCATGGCTGCCGGTTCAAGTAGAGTAGAGTCATCTGAAGAAAGTTTTTTGATTAAATTATCGAACATATTTTTTATCAGACGTGTCTGATGTGTCTTGTCAACTATCACACAATAATCAGTGTACCTGTTACAGTTAGGGTAATAATGCGCTAGATGGCTGATGAAAATGAAATGAAAAGACACACATACACGCACACATACACGCGCAAGTAGCTTATTCTGTTTTTATAAGTTAAGCACATATTTCAATATGCACAAACTTACCTGTCATTTTTATTTATATACAGTATATTACATGGTACATTATACAGAATGACAAGCACTCAATGTGCAATGCAATAGCATACAGTTAATAAAACACACAGCAACCCAAGTCTGTTTCTTGGCCCACGTCTTTACAGTTAAGATTTGACGTGTAATCGACTGGCTGTAGAATGACTAATTTATTTTTACCTTCTCTTCTGTCTTACAGCAGCAGATGGGGAAGATCCTACTTCAGCAGGTGGGGTTTTTCTAGGCCTGTAAATTGCTGTAGCACTGCCATGTTTCTGAAGCTCCTTTCACGTATCTTATCAGCATTTATTTCTTTTATCTAAACCCTCCAGTCGTTACCCCCATTCATTTCTCTGCCAAGACCTTCGATGCTTTGACTTTATAAGTGGGATTTTACATTTAACCTGTAGTTAATTTGTCAGGCATAATTTGATGAAGGATGTGTTCACCGGGGTACTTTGTGCTAGATTCCTGAGAAGAATAATAAAATAAATAGGCAAAATTAACAACTGCTTCACTACTTTATAATTAATTAACCCAGAAGGTGATAGTTTAAAATTCTCAAAATTACTTAATTGAATTTGCTATTAAAAAGCGCTATTTGATAAAGAAAGTAATAGAAAATTATGTGAAAATTATGTGAAAAGTTTAGAATCTCTGTGCACAGCAGAGAGTAATGCAGATTAATCAGGCATTTCACCAAAGGACATTAAACACAACATTAACCAACCCTGTGTTATAAACCGGCAGCAAATAAACAGATGTACAGATTTTCAGATTCCAGAGAAAGGCAGTCCAAATATATTTAGATGGCTGGGATAAATCTGTGATTTGCTCTCTTGCCTTGCAAGAAAGCAAGTGTTACTCCAGCGAATTTGGTTTATCTGAATTGTAATGATACCACTACACCTGCCTGAAGATACTGTATATTTTTGGTACAGTAGGAGCCAATAACATGGGTTATCTTAAGGAGAACTTTTATTACAATCAGAACATACACAAGCCAGTTGTCTTAAATGAGCAAGGATACCATGGAATGGAATCAGAATTCAATTTGGGATCCCATTCTGTTCCAAAAGTACAAACACCGCAGTTTTTTCTACTCAATTTGTCACCGTTTTAATTGACGAGAGGCGAGCAGGACGTCTCTCAGAGGATCCGCTGGTCAGCACCAGGAGAAGGTTTCCGGGCATCACATCAATGAGAGTGGGAAGGGGGGCATTCAGAGGTCACACCTCGCTCACTGGTTACTCTTAACTTCTTAACTTTAGTGCAAAGATCTGGCTAAGAAAAAAATAATGAGAAAATTCATCTGCATTGTTTTTGATGAAAGACTTAAAATGATAATGAGTGAGGCAAAGAGACATTGCTATAGACATTCGAGATTGATTATTTCACATGTTGGTCATAACCTTATGGCAGAAATTCCCTAATACTCCAATCAATATGCATGCAAAACAAATTCCATTGGACACAAGTAATTTTCTGGTTCTGAATGACAAATTCTGGCAGAAATTCTCACTGAAACATGTGTCAAAGTCATTTTCGAAGAGACACACATGTGCAGATGGAGCAACATTGTAAACTGTTAGGGGGTGAATCTTAATGAGACTCGAGTCATTGATTTTGAATCCATCAGGACAGGATTGACATTCGCGGCATACAGCAGAATCTCAGTTTGGTGCCAAATCTCATTTTCGCAGTGTAACTCTCACATAATAGGTTTCCATGGGGAACTGTACATTTTGAGACATAACGTGAAATATACCTTTGGCAAACTGGGGATGGGGAAGCCTTGAGATATTTGCATCACGTCGGGTGATATTTACCACAATCTGTGTGTGCGTGAGGTGGTGATGGTGATTCTGCTGGGGGAAAGGGAGAGCTCAGAAATGTTTAATTAAAACATAACATGTTGACGCGTGACCTTTCGCAGACTGTTCACCCTGCAATGCAGCACAGTGTACATAATTACGTTTGATGTGGTAATCGTACGGCTCGCTACTGAAAAGACTGGCTTGGCCTCATCAGGCCATAGTGAAGATGCAAAATACCTCGACTGGGGGTAGGTACTGTGTTGGGCAAAAAGATTCAGGTCCATTACACACTCCAGCGCTCTCACAGTGACCTTTAAGTATAAATAGAGAGTGTAGTTGAAGGCTAGCTTATGCGGTTATCTTTCTTGTGCCTTTTAACACGTGGACGGTTGGCACAGGGCCATATCTTCTGTATGCTACCTGTGACATTTGCATGGTATTTTACGGCCCATCTCTAAGCCTTTCTGTGGGATGCTGAACTTCAACGTACTCTTATCCTGTGCAAAAATGTATCCTTCGATACAGACAAGATAGCAGGATGATTTTTTTATAGTATTTTTCCGCTCTCTCACTTTTTTTCCTTTTTCAACTTCCATGGAGTAGTGATTTGAAGGTATAGTGTTGCAGAAGAATGGGACGATATTCTGTTAAACATCACTGGACTATACTGCAAAATGTACCAAGCAGAAACTCAATGCAGTAACCAGCTATATTCTCTGAAGAGAGGCTCTCCTACAGCTCTCCGCATAGTGCCACTCGGGTGCTTGTACCTTCTTATTACCCACAGGAGGTCTCTGCCAAACTCAATAGACTTCCTGAGGGCTCTGGCCTATCCAGCTGCAACCTTGCCTTAGAGCTGTGGAGTGAAATACGGAGAGGCATTACTGTACCTCATCAGGGGCAGCAGCTGCACAGGCAGAGACACACAGGAACACACACACACACCAGGAGACATTATATATATACTGTATATATATCTATGCAATTTATACCTGGGGGTGACATGGTGGTGCAGTGGTTAGCACTGTTGCCTCACACCTCTGGGACCCGGGTTCGAGTCTCCGCCTGGGT
>JAODJX010000119.1:26978155-26989556 GCA_026776945.1 Isichthys henryi | reverse complement strand
GGTTTCCCCCCACAGTCCAAAAACATGCTGAGGCTAATTGGAGTTGCTAAATTGCCCGTAGGTGTGCATGTGTGTGTAAATGGTGTGTGAGTGTGTCCTGCGATGGGCTGGCCCCCCATCCTGGGTTGTTCCTCGTGCCCATTGCCTCCGGGATAGGCTCCGGACCCCCCGCGACCCAGTAGGATGAGCGGTTTGGAAAATGGATGGATGGATGGATTTATACCTGTGTGTAAACACTAACCAAACAGTTTCACTCTACAGTGGGCGTCGCTCGCCATAATAAGAAATCCATCTTACATCATACTTGAATACGAGTGCTTATGAATACCTCGATAAATGTCTCCTGATATTTCTAAATCACATAAAAATAAATGTGGGTTTACCTACAGGCAACTACAGGTTTGTAAGTAGCCCTCGATCCGCACACCAAATTATTTTGTTTGTCATCAGATATGACGGTTTTAGAAAACGTCATTTAATGGTTGTGTCTGTGCTTCATGTGTTCCAGTTAACAAGCCCGCTAGCTGACACTATATGGAGTCTGTATTTTAACATAATTACCCTTCAGATTATAAATCGCTGTTTTCTGGTTACTTAATCTCTTAAATGAAAGGATTTACTAAATCCTGGGCTTGTCTTCATGAATGGAACAGTGACATACTCACAAACCTGTGAAAAACCAAATGGTTCAGCAGAGGAATGTTGAGCATGTGATTTAGGGCTTACAGGCAGGGAATGCGACAGGTCAGAGACGTTTTGTGAAACCTCTTCAGTCATTTATAATGCGTACTATTGTTCATTTCAAGTTTCTTTTTTGTCATTGTCAGCAATAACGGAAAAAGCAAGTTACACATGGTTTTGTCTTTGGACAGTGGGTGGTCATTATGTAAGTCATTCTAAATGAACAACGGAAACAATTAATAGACAGCATGTATTAAGGTATAATGGGACACAGAGAGCAGGGAAGAAAGGAAAAAAATTCCAGTCACCATTTCTGTTCTTTCTTTCAACCAAGACTGCAGTAGGAATTACCAAAAGCCACCACGATTATTGTAATTAGAGCTGAGACACTGATTTCCATTGACTCTGCAGACACATGATATCACAATGGGCTGAATGACATCACAATGACATCACAATTTATGACCTATTAATATTAATTTGAATGTTTTATGTCGACTGCCCTGGGATAGGCTCCGGTCCTACCCGTGACCCCAGTTGGGATTCAGCAGTTTCAGAAAATGGATGGATGGATGGATGTTTTATGTTTGATTGCCTTGAGTGGCCAAACACGCAACAGTTTAGTGATGCTTGATAATTATATCTGAAGTGTCTGATAATGTTCTTATAGATTAAAGTACTGGCAAATATCTGGTTATTTGTGCCCCCTGAAGTAACGTGTCACCAGCTTCAGTTACTTTTTGTTTACACATTTTTTTCCATGCTACCAAAATATGTGTTCGCTGTACATACGCTGATGGCTGCCTAGGAAGTAAATATATGGCGATGCAGACAGGTAGCCTGGTTTCTCGCATAGTTATTCAGCTTTCCATGAATCTGGGAAGCCACAACAGTAGGTTCATACACCTCAGCAGCCTATAAGCAGTGACCAAGGCAGACCTCAGATATAAGCAACAGCTTCAGTGTATCTGGGAGCAGGTTACCGAGCTCTGTGGGCCTTTTACAGTAACTCCATGCATAGGCTCATTCATGACTACCCAGCTTGATGTACTCTTACTTCAGTCATACATATCAATGGAAGTGTTCCGTTAAACCTCTCACTGTAGCACACTAGCTGAGAAGGACTGCTGATTTTTTTATTATTCGCCTCATTCTGGATATCAAGCGAAGGTAAAGTAGTTATACTGTACAGTGTCATAGAAAATTTCAACAGGAACTTCAGCGCAAGAGTTGCCCTTCAAGTAGGGAACAATTTATACCTTTAACAACTCTCAGCTTTAACACCTTTAACAACGATCGACTGATAGTTCTGCATACAGTGACAATCTAACCATGAGTTTACAATAATATGGGATCACTGACACAGGCCCACCTAAAGACCAGAAATAGCCACCTCTGATCTGGACAATCTACTGGACGTAGCTATGAAAGCATTACGCTCTTTGAGCCAAGATGGAGCACAAATAAAACCTTTCTGAAATGTTATTTCCTGCTTCAATGACCAGTCTTTCGATCCATCTTCCAACTGCTGGTCCTGGTTGGTGTCTTAAGCATCCTGGAGTCCGTGCCAGACAGCATAGTCCATTGAAGGGCACATTATGGGTAATTTAGAGACAACCGATTAGCCTAACTGCATGCCTTTGAACTGTGGGGGGCGGGGGGTGGGGGGGGGATTTAAGTACTCGGAAGAAACCCACACAATACAAAGGAACTCCCAACCCTGAAGTGTGAGACAACGGCACTACCCACTGAGATGCTTATTTAGGCAGTGGCTGTAAAATGTCATTAATTTCTTATTTCATGTCACTGGATTTTTGACAACAATAACTGGAGAAGCAGAATAGAGACAGATGGATTCATAAAAACTTGGATAAACTATATGCTGAATGTTTTACTGGAATTAAGGTCTACATTTTCATAACTATAATAATTTCTTTCTTTATCCCTAAAGGCCCATGCCAACCAAATCCTTGTCACAATGGAGGAGTATGTGAAATAAGTGAGACCTACAGAGGAGACACCTTTATTGGATATGTGTGCAACTGTCCACTTGGCTTCAATGGAGTCCACTGTCAACACAGTAAGGTCTTATTCTTATCATCAGTAGTACTGTATACTGTATGTGTTCGCAAACTGGTTTTAAGAAGCTGTCTTTAAGACGGAATTTCTACTGTTTTTCAGTACCCTTATCTCGAACCGCTCTGTTTTGTATCCGGCACAAAGAGGCGCAATACCTGATGCGAGTGTCTTTGCTAGCATGATCCGGATGTAGTACTGTAGTCATTTTCCCATCCAGTGCCAGCATTGATTAAATAGCAAAAGTTGCACCCATCAGAGCACCCTTAGGTATGTTGGTCTTAAAATGAAGTGATGTTTTGAGGCAGCGGAAAGTGGTTGAGCTTTTGACTAGGCTTGGACGGTATGACGGGATTACGGTATGACGGTATTACCGTATTATGGTATACCTCAGTATTTAAAGATCTTGAAAGTCTTATTCTTAATACCATAAAAAATACAAATGCTCCTCTCTCTAAGAAACTGATACAGAAATGCTGTTTTGAGGCAATGTTTTGTTACACAGCATAGCACAGAATGACGGGCATGTATAGATTAATGCCACAAAAAACTAAATGTATGATCTGTAGTGACAGTGAAGGCCAAAAAATGAAAGGTGATCTTCTTAATTGCTCAATGGCTATCTCTGATTCCGGAGTTTACAGGAGCCGACATGATTTACGTGATTTTTTTTAAATACCATTATATTCCGTATACTGGGCTGAAATGTCTAGAAGGTATGATGGTATGAAAAAACAGATACCACCCAAGTCTATTTTTCACCAACAAAAATTTGGTCTACAGTCAGTGGAGCAGTATTTCATTGTTATTTAAAGGGCACCGTATCGATATGGTAACATGTGCGTACATAGGCACATGCACAGCACGCACACTACTGACACGCAGGGAAACTTAGCAGTGCACAAACATGCAAACGATTCAAATATAAAAGATTACAGTGTGAAAGATCATTCATGTGTTCATCAGCATATTTTAAGGAATATATGTCATAATGGTCATCTGAATTAGCTGATTGGAGTAATGACGAATGACACTAATTATTATAATGGGACGCCCATATCGCAGAGCAAAAAAAAAGTTTAACAAGTTCCAAAAATGTTTTGTAAGTTTTGAACCATGCACCAAACGAGTATAAGTAGTAAGCCAGTGAGTACCCACCACAGCCTGAGATATTTTTAAACAAATATATATTCTTTTCATTGCAGGTACATGACAAAACATTTTTCATTGTAAAATGTGTAACATCAGCTAATGTTTTTTCATTGTTCCTTCGTCCTTTGGGAGGTTTAAAATGTGATTTTCTTTTCATATTTTTTTCATTGCTACATCGTCTTTTGAGAATTACGCCAAAACACCAGAATTCCTTTCATTTGAGAGAGTACAGTACTATACAGAAGGGTTGCTAACTCTCTAATATATCTCACTCCAATCAACTGATCAAAGTTGGCAAACCTGTCCAGTATAATGACGTACTTTGTTGTTACTGCATTTAATATTAGTAATGTGTTACTGTGCGTAATATTTCAATTAAACTTCACCATATGTATGTACACAAAAATCACGTTATTAATTATAAAGCTGAGGCAGCTTTGATGGGATCCTGCTGTTATCATAGATGGTCTATCTGCCTGTGTGCAGAGACGTGTTTCATTGCCTGGTGAATAGCAATCTTGTAAACCTGGCTTTTAAGGGAGTGGGAGATGACAGTCTGATTGGCTTATAGCATGCTATGCCCTAAACACACCCACGACTAATTATGGCACCAAGACCAGGCCTCCTGCACTATCCACCCGGCACTGTTTTTCCACTGTAAAAATACTAAAAGTGGGTTGACCACATCCTAAAAAAACGTGCACCTTGTTCTTTAAATTGTTAAAATTGGGGCCATAATGTTTTATATCAGAATTGGAGAGTTTGAAGAAGACTTGACACACATCAAAATGTTTTTATATGTTTGGCTCATTTGTGATTAGCCTAATATCATTAATCAATGATCAATGATGGAATCAGATTAATACTGAAGAACCGAGGTAGACACACAAGCCGTATTTTGCCAGTAGTAATGTGGTATTTGTACTTGGCAGTGGGCAGAAATATGGGAGCAGTTCTTTGTTACATATTGTTCTCTTTTTAATCTGTAAAAGTAGTTACTAAGAGGGAAAGACAGTGGCTCTTTGAAATGACAATGGAGGAGTATGATTAAAATGAGCTGCTATTGTTATTTAAATATCTATCCATCTGTCCGTCCGTCCATCCATCCATCCATCCATCCATCCATCCATCCATCCATCTTATAGCCATTTTTAGCCTTGGTCAGGGTCAAAGGGGAAATTTATTGATTTTCTTTTTGATTTCAGAACTTTGCTGATTCGGTTAACGCAGTTTAAGTCAGCTCTGATTAAACATAACATGTGTCGGTGACACTAATTTGCACATTCAGTCCCTGTTTTGATTATATGACTTTTTATTGTGTGATTTTATGTGTTTTGTGTTTTTCCCGCAATTTACTGCAATCAGCCAGTTGTATTTAGTTCATTCACACTGACTTGTCACCGTAATTGAAATCTACTGTCTGTTCATCTGTGAACACACACACACACACACACATGCACACATACTGGGTTCTGCGTGCTATGTTGCTTGTGTTCCATTCGGCTACTGTAGCCGTGTTAATAAAAGATAATCTTTTCATCCACCTGGCATCACAGTCCTGTGCGTCTTGGCATAATGACATGTAAACTGCCTAATACTGTATGAGCACCAAGGAAAATGCTGAATGTTAAAAGGGGCTGAACTTGCTTGTTTCAGGCAATAGATGTATAGTGCTCTGGCTTTAGGGCACTTTTGTAGCAATGTAACAACCTACAAACAATTTTGAAATCGCTCTTTAATAATTCTTGCTGAAATAGGCAACGGATACCATTGCCATACATCCAGCATACAGCAATTCAGCAGCCATTTTATTACATTCCAGGTCTCAGACATAATAAAAATATTTACGTCTAAACATTTTACGTATGATATACAGCCAACCGTTCCACATCACGGGGGTCATGGACGCAGGCCTCCTGCAATCTGGAAAAACCACAGAAAAGATTTCTGTTCCCCTCGGTCCCCTTGCCAAGTGAAACGAACGAGAAACGGGAGATACAAAGTTTACTGCGAGATCACTGCGAGATCACTGCAAGATCACTGCAAGATATCACGAGAAAGGCTTAACGTAACGAGAAAGGAGTTAACATGCTTGGTGGCCTGCAAACCGGCAGTGTACATGTATTTTATGCATTTTTGAGTTACTAAATGTTTTGTATGTCGCTTGTAGCTTTTGCTCACAAAAAATTGATAATTTGAATTATGTTTATGGGAGTAATGTGTCATGGCACACAGTTATCAATCCCTACTTTGTATGGTGCTACGTAGTCGTAGATGAGACTTATTGATTCCAGAGATCCTTGAAACATATCCGGCTGTCCACATGATGCAACGGACAACGGAATTCATAGACCTAGGTGACCTTCTTTCTTTTGACGCAGCGTCTGGCCCTTATCTAAGTCACTCCGATCTTTTTCCCTGCTCAGTTCTTCCACATTCACCATGTTGAGTACTAGTACTGAATGTTATATTACTGTCTAATATATCCCAGACTCTCACTGTTCTTTCATGATCAAAGTCAACATTATTTGCTTCCTGTGGCAGTGGTGAAGATGTTCTGGGTTATCAGTACACACGCCAATGAGCCAAAACATTATCACCACCCCCATGTATAACTAACCAGACCTAAAACTAATCAGTACAGTGTGGCCCAGAATGCAAAACAAAAGCTTCAGACTAGGCTTAAAGGCAGGCCGAATTATGGTCTTTGAAATTCAAAGACCCATGACAAGGAGCAGTGGGGTCATTTTGTGTGCTGGTTTGCCGGAATCAGGAGGGATGCACTTGGTCTAAATTAGTATGTTCTAACAGCACTCCAGCTGAGCTTGTGTCTCTGGGATTAGTGCCGGGTAAAAGTAAATGTGCCACACAGCCACAGTCCTTTCTTCAGTACTGTTGTTGAAGAATCTTGTGAGGTGGAGTTTCTATCTATCTGTCTGTCTGTCTGTCTGTCTGTCTGTCTGTCTTAAGTATCATTCAACTTTTTTACCACAGTACTAGACAAGCAGTATGAAACATGGGTGGATGGAATGGATTAACTTTAGTTACAAGTGTTGCCTGTCATTGGAAACTTAACTTATATCCCCAGTAGTCTGTGAAAAAGTTCAATTAATCTTATTACCCATACACTACAATAATTTTTTCAAAAGTATCGAAAGTAGCTAAACTATCGATTCTATAGTGTTTGATAGTCTTTTTTCATGGTATCGATTCTACAGCCGGCACTTCCGGGTCACTCTGACCCCTGAGGCTTGCAGACCTCCTAGACCCCAGCACACTCTCAGACATGAGTTGTTATTAAAGATGACTAGTTCAGAAGCATCAAAACTTTCACCACTACCTTCACCACCGCTTAATCGATGGGTGTAGCTGGAGAGGCATCTGCAAATACTCGGGCTTTATGGCAAATGAAAGCGGTAAACCGCTGGACATAAGCAAGTCTGTGAGGAAGCCATGCCACTGCATAATACTGACAAAGGGGGGAAACACCATGAATTTAGCTAAACATGTAAAGGATCGGTATGTAACAAAATTTCGATTTGTATGAGCCTGTTACAGTTGAAGTAGAATTGACGTTTTTCTATGCAGATTAGTCTCACTGCACATCTTTGGTGCAAGAGTGTTACTCACTGACCACTGTACCACCAACCATTTTACCACTCAGTGCTAAAACTTTTCATTGTAACTTAAGTACCATTTACTATCATTAGCAAAATGTCTTTTCCAGTCAATAGAAGTGCTTCACCATGATGCTAAGATACTCCCGTGGTGGCAATTAATTGCAGTCACAGCACAATGGATGTCTGTGGCTTTCCTGGGAGCACTTATTTTTCTGGCAGTTTTGCTTTTTTCGGAATAGAAAAGGGAAAATAACGGGGCAGTCGGAACTGTACACAATTTTAAGAAACATTTGGGGGGGGGGGGGGCGGGGGGGAATATTTTCACAGCTCAGGAAAAACTATTGCCTCATTATTAGCAAAAGAATGCAAAAACAGCCACGGCGTCCCTGGCCAACATGGCCGATTCTGCCTTCCATTTTCTTTCCTGACTGCTGGCTACTGGGTCCATCTGTTCGGTTCTGTGTGTCACGGCGAAGGAGCCAATGTAGCATCAAAGGGGCGGAGCCAAGGTCAGAGATTGGCTGATACCGATTTGTATCACATCTGAACACCAACTGGCTCACTGACAGCTAGAATGACATTATGTAATAGGACATTAATCATAACAATAACAAACAATAATGCAAATAAAATAATAATGCAATAATCAGATGTCGCAGCCTCTGCAGTAAGGCTGGAGCCTTTTATGTCATTTTTTGACTGTATATATTTTTCCCATATTTTCACTCCCATAAGTATATCTGACATGCTTACGCAGCTTATTAACTGGGACCGTTATTTTCATGTTTCTAAATGGCTACTATGTAATCGTCATAGAAACACCTCAGAAAGTAGGGAAACTACCGTACATGTAGCACAGTGTCAGGTTATGTGGTTTGCAAAGATTGCATCATGGGAGAGTAGGCAGTAAGACATTGTATTCGGTCCCACGTAGAGAGGGATATTTATGTCTGTCTATCCAGCAGGACTTCACAGGGGCTTTGCTGCTGGTCAGGTTACGCCATTTTCGTGATGCGACAGACGTCATCTTGGCCAATTAAAAACAGTTTGAAATCCACGAAGGAACAGTTTGTCTTTATGGTAAGATCTTTGGGTTACAACTATTAAATTACTGTCATACTTAAAAAGTGTCTTGAAAAGGAGATTGTCTGAAATGTTTACTTCATTTCAAGGTTTATAATGAGATAATTTGTGTTTATAATTCATAAGACACTTAAGTGGATATAATTTGTAGTAATTCATTAGGGAAAAGAGATGTCATTCAGCCCATAGACTCCACTACTGTAATGGTTGAAAAACTCAGCTTTGAGTGCTGAAATGAAGGTCCTGCCCCCACTCACTTAACACTACCGTCTGGCCTCTGCACTGACATGTTTAATACGACATCTGACTCAGTGCACATTTTATCTGTCAGGTATTTTTCTGCCCACGAACACCATGATCTGTTGCACAGAGCTAATACCATACTGTGAAGACATATTGAGCTTTGGACCACTGCATGTTTTCCCTTATATATCTATTTGTCCCTTTCAATCTACTTTTCATCTAAATAAATTAAGGGGAAGGGTTATCAAACCATAGAAGTGGCAGCAAATAAAGAAGCAGGTAGAGGTAGAGAAAACATTTTATGGTATGCAGTGTCTTGTTTGTATATAGGTCAGCTAATCTATGCTGCCAAAAGAGGAATTCATTAAATTTAAGGTGTGTTTTACGTCCCTGTGCAGTGCAGGCATATTTTGCAAATAAGGTTAAATGTTGATGCTTTTCGCGTGGGCAGAGAGCTGCCACGTCCTATATCAGCATCCTGGATAAGTCACACTGAGAAAGTCTGTCGTTTTTTTTTTCGTACCATGTTCAGTTTGACATTGATTACCGTGATTCTGTAACATAAAAGTGAATCTTTTAAATCGACTCGCTAACGGATGGGATTGCATTTTATAGGTGCTGTGTTGTGTGACTTTATTACTGAGGATCTTCTTTTATGTTACAGACAAAGCTGTCAAGTGATTGAAAAGTTTTTCACATCTTCAGATGGTTATTATGTAAATTCACTTTTTGCAGTATGAAAGTCAAAGTGTCTTTATAATTATCTTCAACTGTATGATGCATGGATTATACACTGAAATGCAATAGTATTCTCATTGGTCATAGTGCAAAAAAGTTGAACATAGATATGCATGACATATTAAGATGTGGAATAAAGACATGTACACTGTTAAACACATGTAACTTTTAAAACATGTAAATTCAAATGTATATTAACTGCACTCCATCCACTCTTCTTAATTTCATTGAATGAAAATGATTAACTGTGTTGATAACATTCTATTAGGCAATTTCCCAAAATGCTCAGCTGTGTAAGACATGCATAAGTTTTTCTTCTCCACTATGATGTCACAGTTTGAGCATCAACAAACAAAAATGACTTAACATGCAGGAAGACCAAAATCTGCCCCAAATGGCAGCCGAAACTACTGCACTTCCTGTAACCATCAGGAAGTTATGGTCATCAAGGAACTTGGCTTCATAATTTAGCAAGAATCTGTCCATCCATCCATCCATCCATCCATCCATCTTTCAAACATTTGCGTCACTGGTAGGCCTAACGTTTCCCAGGAGAACACCCTGGGCAGGACGTCAGTTAATCACAGGACATCCAGAAGCTACTGTATGTGTCGTATTAACATAATATAACAAGAAAAAGAAATTTAAACATGACTGGCCTGTGAATATACTTTCCAAGCATTATAAAAGTAAGAAGGTTATGAAAAGTACTATATATGCCAAGAAAAAAAAATGCCGTAGTTC
Organism: Isichthys henryi; assembly: GCA_026776945.1. Classification (NCBI taxonomy): domain Eukaryota; kingdom Metazoa; phylum Chordata; class Actinopteri; order Osteoglossiformes; family Mormyridae; genus Isichthys; species Isichthys henryi. The sequence continues at coordinate 26,979,219 of JAODJX010000119.1, read as the reverse complement.
TGAAACAGGAAGCACAGAACACATTTGGTTATTTATCACCATGTTCTTCTGAGGGAGCCAAAGGTCCACATGGAACTAAACCTCAAATCAATCCATTAGATTTCAGCTCAGATTTATTCTGTCTGTTGTGACATATATCTGTAGTGATATTGGTCCCTATCCATCAGAGAATGTCCTGTGTTTTCAAGTGTCTTGCCTTCAGGCTTAAGATAGCGAACCACTTGTGTGTAATGAATCATGGCTTCTTTCAACTGCCTCCACTCTCTCCCCTAACTAATAGATTACTTTTGCCCTTTTCAGGTTTGCATGGTTGGAGAGGAGTGGAAAGTGGATCATTTATTCCAGTTGCTTGTAGATTTGTGTTTTTTTTCTTCCCTCAGTAGCTTCCCAAGGGTTTTAAGTCTGATTCATGTTTAAATATGAAATGACTCAGTGTCGTCCTTTGAGACTTACAGTATTCCAGTACTTATAGAGAAAGACTTGGTAAATGTTGTTCTGGGGAAAAAAACAACATTAAAGATTTTATGCATACATTTTATTAATCCATCCTTAGATGAACAGCCTCCTTTGGGTGAAAAATGTATTCAATTTTCTAATTAGCTATTTCTTCTTATTGAGGTTCTTTTAGATCTACTAGAGCTTAGTGTAGTATTTCTTAACCTGTTCCATGGGGACCCCCAGAGGGTCCACATTTTTGCTCCCTCCCAGCTGCATGCCATACAGTCCACATTTTTGCTCCCTCCCAGCTCCCTGCCATATAGTCCTCATTTTTGCTCCCTCCCAGCTCCCTACCATATAGTCCTCATTTTTGCTCCCTCCCAGCTCCCTGCCATATAGTCCTCATTTTTGCTCCCTCCCAGCTCCCTACCATACAGTCCTCATTTTTGCTCCCTCCCAGCTCCCTACCATATAGTCCTCATTTTTGCTCCCTCCCAGCTCCCTGCCATATAGTCCTCATTTTTGCTCCCTCCCAGCTCCCTACCATACAGTCCTCATTTTTGCTCCCTCCCAGCTCCCTACCATATAGTCCTCATTTTTGCTCCCTCCCAGCTCCCTGCCATATA
>JAODJX010000119.1:26956368-26978055 GCA_026776945.1 Isichthys henryi | reverse complement strand
TGCCATATAGTCCTCATTTTTGCTCCCTCCCAGCTCCCTACCATATAGTCCTCATTTTTGCTCCCTCCCAGCTCCCTACCATACAGTCCACATTTTTGCTTCCTCACCAAATAAACATTGGTCCACATTTTTGCTCCCTCCCAGCTCCCTGCCATACAGTCCACATTTTTGCTCCCTCACCAAATAAACATTGGCTTAATGGATGAAACTGTGGATGGATGCACCGTGGGTAACCCTGTTATATTGCACCTCCAAGTCGGAGGGGCCAAATCTACCCCTTTTCGGTTGTGTCTTTATAGTGTGTACGCCCGCTAATGAAGCAATACAACCCTGTGGTCCCTGGGGAGGAAATGTGCAGGGTGCAAGGTTTCATGATTACGGTGGTGCGGAAGCTCAGTAACGATTTTGGTTAATCTATTGAATAGCTGAATGGTAGCTTAGTGGCTGGCACTGTGACTTGTACATCTACCGGTGGTACTGTGGTTCTGGAGTATGCATGCTCTCCCCATGCCTGTACAGGTCTGCTTAGTTAAGTCCCACAATCCTGCATTTAGGTGAGTTCCTCTTCCAGGATCACCCACAGAGTGTGCCCTGTAATTGGACCACAATCCAAGCCTTCTGCTTCATGGGGTAGTCCCAAGTCCCATTACGGTCCTGTACTGGCTGAGCAACATGGAAAATGGCTGAAAATTAAGTAGCGTTTCCTAGTACAACTGTGAGCCTTTATCCTGCATCCTCACATTAAAATAATCCTCGAAGATTTCATTTGAGTAATTCCTTCACTAATCATGGATGAGCTGGCATCTTCCCAACACGCCTCCCATTGAACATTCATAGCTTCGAAGCAGATCAGTGTGCAGTCCTTATAGGTCATTATAGCAGCTCTTTATTTCCACAAACAGGTGGCAACCAACAGTAAAGTTGCATCGTTTTTCATTGTTTGCACAGAACAAGGTAGCAAGAAAATAAGCATCAAGGCCATAAATTGCGTGTGACTTATGCGGTCATTAATGCTATAAATGGGGTGGCTTGCACAGTGTTTAAGGAGATCAGTGTGTGACCCGATGTCCTTAGCCGTTCAGAGGAGTGTCCCTGCTGCACTTAACCTGAATTTCACCAACCAAATGTCCTGCTTTGGATAAAAGCGACAGCTAAGTAACTAAAATAAATTACTCCACTGATAGCCCAGGCTGTTCTTCTGGAAAACTTGTATTAGGAGAACTTTAGGGGTATAATTTATGCTGTTCTAATGAACTTTGTACCTTGACGACTAACCTGCTTAGACGTTAAGCAAAACCTTAAACATTATTTTATGCTTTACATGATTAACCATTCAGTATGTTACAAAAGGCCTCTGTAATATTTTTCATGCAGGTTCTAATTATACATTGTATAATTAATCCATGCTATATAATCATAATAATTACACTATATATCAAAATCTCAATAATCACTACTGTATATCAAAAGTCTTTTAGGAAATTATCTTATGACTTTTTGTATGTACTGTATTTTAATCTATATATTGATAGTGAATTGCTAACGATCTCGGAAAGCACTTCTCAGAACACTTTTCATTTATCTGCTTTGTTACATTTTAGTGGTGATTGAATTCCTTAATCATGAGCTGGTTTCTGCGACCTTAATTGCGTGAACCTGCTTTGACTAATATGAAGCTAACTGAAGCGTAGCAGTATATATTATGATTATAATGATTTTTTTAGGCTAATATGGTGCTAATTAAACATTGCTCGTAATCTGATTTTTAAGTGTTGCCCAAACTTGAAACATATTTAATTTGGTAGTGCATTCGAGGTGTTATTCTACAGTACATCTTCAGCTTGGTTGTCTGTGTTCCTTCAGAAAATGAGATGTAGGATGTGCATTCCTTCACCCTAAATGGCAGGATGCTATATTTTGTAGCCCTGAAGCTAATCGTTATGGGTGCTATTTATAAAATTCAGTAGAATATATATTTCCCATCTATATCTGAGTAACATATGCACATACAGTCCTAGTGGGCTTTTATGCAGGCAGCACGATGGTAAAATCCTCAATTTCTCATTCGGCGAGATCCCTTCAAGATAGTCAAGAGTTAAGCTACTACACATATCTGAAAAATACCATACATATATAAGCCTTTGCTTGCTAGCTATACAACTCTGTTGGCATGAAGCTGCAGTTTTAGCATTTCTAAGCACATTACATTTTTTTTATCATTATTCCTGACACTTTTTTGATTAAATGAATTTAAATTACTTACTACTAAACGGGACTGGCCTATCGGTAATAATATGAAGTATAGAAAACCTTTAAATAAGTAGCAATTTAATGCCCTATTTTCTGAAATTACACGCAATATCAAAAGAGCCAGGGTTAAAGGCACCTACATGGCATACGTTTGCAGGCATGTATGGCATTTCTCACAGATTACACAAAGTACCTTTCAATTTTGAAAAAAAGAAATGGCTTTTTTATTTAGCATTGAAATTGCCTGTTTGTGCTTACTTCTGCTTTTGCATAAAACAAGCAGAGAGAGAGTGAGAGAGAGAGAGAGAGAGAGAGAGAGAGAGAGAGGTAGAGAGAGAGAGAGAAATGATCATGTTCTCTGAATAATGTTTTGTGTAGGATTTCTGCATGTTCAGATACAGTCATATCAAGTATAACATAGTGCAATTAAAGGTGAACTGAAATGTACCATAGAGTCATTTTCGCAGCTGGGTGTGATGACAGAAAGAAGAATCAGAAACTAGTAAGAGGCATGCAATCTCTTCCCTGATTACAGGATTCCCTGTATTCCCTGATTGGTTTAACAGGGATCATTCCTGGGTACAGCAGAGGCAGAGGATTATTATTTAGTATGTGTCCAGTATTTCCATGGAGAAAGAGAGGAGACACAGTGGTTGCCACAGAAACCAGCTGTGACAGTTCTCCAGTTGTTTCTTTGTCGCCCAAAAACTGTTAAGTGCCAAATGACATAATAATTATTATTTTTAATCTTTTAAAATTTCATGGGGGTCCGGAGCATATCCCAGAGGCTACAGGCGCAAGGCAGGGAACAACCCAGTACGGGGCGCCAACCCATTGCAGGGCAGACTCACACACCAGTCACTCACACTCGCACACTTATGGGCAATTAGGTAACTTCAATTATCCCCCTGCATTCTCCATTCACGCATTTTCAAATTGTTTGTTCTTCTCGGAGTCATGGGATGCTGGGTCATATCGCAGTCGGCATAGGAGCTGTGTGCCCAATTATACAATGGACCGGCAATGATGAGCGGGACCCAGGACAGACTGGATGTCTGCGCTTTCCCTGCTGAAACTCGTATTTTTTTTTCCCACGCCCTGTAAACAATGCACTTACCAGTAAAGTGCTATCGGATTTATTGCTCATTTAAATTTATGAGTGCCTGCAATGTCATGGTATGGTAATGAGTGTAAAATGCCAAAATATCTGTATATGTAGTTACACAGGACCGAGCCTAAAATTATCAGTATATGTTAGTTTTCCTATATGACCACTATTCTGTTGATACATACTGTATGGAGATTTCGTGAGTGTTAGCCATGCAACACAGCAATAAGCATCTTAGCATAAGTTTTGTGTCTTCCTACCCTCCAGGGACACTGGCTGAGCTGCATGGTGAGAATTTTGACATTAGCTATACTATATTTAAGTTATTCTAACATAAATATATTTTTTTCTTTTCCCAGGTAATGAGCTGGTTCCCCCAAGCTTGTGATTATGAGAGAGTCCCTCCGTTTTAACGTCAGTAGATATTTAGTAATTAAGCCAGAATTGACAGCCACGCGGCTTAACTTTCTAAATGGTAAATACATAAGCAAAGTCAATGCCAATAATTAAGTGCCGTTCTGCTGAGTCCTCAGTGATGCACTTCCTGTCAGAACTGTCAGTCTTCTGACACAAAGGAATGAGCGAGTTAATTTCCCACTGCTTCTCCCTGGGCAGAATTAATGTGACCACAGCAAAGGACCTTAAAACATTGGTATTGCCAACATAAGGCTGCTGATAAACAAGAAAGAGGCTTGATTTAAGAGGCCCGTCAGCTTCTGATGCAAACCCAAGGGCAGAGTGAGCAGTACTAGTGTAGCTTGCCATGGTAAGAGAGATAAAGGTGACCGGGGGGGAATAACTGACTCCATCATTCATATCAAATAAAATTGAATAATTTTCTTTAGACTCAATCCTGTTCATAACAAGAACTGGTAAATATATTAAGGGCTGACTCTGAATCACATGTAAGCTAATTTACATAAAAATATGAAGTGATAACTTTTAAAAATCTATTACATTGTTTTATAGGAGAGTTGTGTGTGGCTTTGGTATTTACAAAGCATTTAAGCTCATTTTCTGTGCATTGAGTAGTTGTCTCTTGTATGAGAACCCAAGTGTCTAAAATGCACCATTGATCAATGAAAATGCCATAACTGTTGTGAAACAGGTAATATGCATGGTGAATCTCTCAAAGACAATGATTAGAATTTCAGGTGTTCTGTGCATGTCCACAATCTGCATGGAAAGTGTGATACAGTAAGTGCTTGATGATTTGCCCTCATAAATTTCCAAACTGGACCGTCCTAAAACATCTACTCAACAGTCTCGCATGAAAACCAGTCGCATTTAACGAGTGCCTCAATATCCCTGCTTGATCATAGGCCTTTTATTTGAAGGAAATAATATTTAATCTGATTCTCCCAAATTAATGGTACTCCATTTTTTCAGGTTTATCTTGCTCTTCCTTTGTGTTTGCAGAAATCCGGTTCGGAAATGCCTGTCTTTCTTTTTTTTCGTGGATAATACCAAGTCAGATGATGTTCCTGGCGAGGTTATTACTGTAGGGATCTAAGGTCAGAATGACTTAGTCTAATTTGTTCCACTGAATCCCAGTGTGTAAAGCCTGGACGGGTCTGTGGAGGTAGTGATGTCAATGCAATAAGCAATCCAATGCTTACAGTAGCTATAGAATTCAGATAGCAGCTGGGCAGTCATATGCTATATGTTGTGACTTTACGCATCACTCTGTAAGCCGAGTAGAAAATCCGCAGATTCGGACTGACAGCAGCCGAAGTCTCTGTGAATGCTGTGACTAATCTAATTGCTAGGCTGTTTCACTTGGAGACCCGCTGAGCCCAAATACACCACAATGACAGCAGTCAAATCGTGTTCGACATGTCATGGTGTAGAATATCAGGTTGAATATCAAGAAGAATCTGACGTGGTTTAATACTCCGCAGAGAATGGCAGTGTTCTACCTCAAAGGCTTATATCTTCAAGTTTGTGGGCTCAGATTCTGCCCGTCTTTATTATGGGGATCACTTCCATGCGTGACTTTTCTCTTGGTCCTTCCACAGGCCAAAGACTATAGGGAAAGCAGTGTCTGTTAGTTTACCTTGGCGTGTGTCTGCTGGGGTGTGCACGTCTGTGTGACCTGAGACGGGTCACTGTCCCGTCCAGGAAGTGTTATCTTCTTCTTTCTAAGATAGACTCATAAAAAGCCTTAAGTGTATATAAAAAGAAAAGAAAAACAATTGGCATATTTCAGTACATTTTTTGCATGTTAAACCTCAACACAAATATACAGCGGCGGAAAAAAATTAAGAGGCTGCTATATTTTTTTTAAACAATTCTGCATTTTTAAATCGTTTAGTCGTGGTTCTGCTGGCAGAATTGTGCACTGAGCAGCAGGTTGCTTCCAGGTTTAAAATCTCTAAGACAGCAGTTCACAAGATCAAGGTGAAGCAGGAGATACTGGGAATGACCAGAAACCACCCAGGTAAAGGGCGGAAGCGACTTTCTAATTCCAGAGACGACCGTTAAATTATCCGACAGTTTTTCATCAATGGAAGGAAAGACATCAAGAGACCTTCAAAAGGAATGGGAAACATTAGGTGCAGGTGTGAAGTGCACTGCTTGGACAGTTCATAACAGACTCCTAGAAGCAGGACTGAAGTCCCATGAAGCCCTTTATTAATGAGAACCAGGGAAGAACCAGACTGCAGTTTGCAAAAAAACAATATATTATTCACAAATGCACACCCATAAATTAAGAAATGAGTGACACAAAAAATTGTGCTGTGGTCTCCTAATTTTTTTCCGCAGCTGTAGAGTACAACCAAGCTTGTGGTGATCTAAGAGGTTGTGGTTGATGATGATGTTGATGATGATCATCATCAACAACCATGATTATTATTGCTGTCGTTACAGTATGCAGTGTTTGCGGATTGACAGCGTATGACGTCCTCTCCATAGCTCCTACACAAGCTATTCGCTGAGGTTCTTCCATTGGATCCCTTGACCTTACCAAAGATAATTGCTGTCAGTGTAGTGAGACGAGATGATGCCTGGGATTCCCAGCTGTCTAAGAGGCAAGAATAGGCCGACGTATTTCACTGTATAACCAGCCCAAAAACTCAGGGCTGAAGGGCTGAGCTGCGAGGCGTATACTCTTCTTGGTTGCAAGGCGACTGCCTCTAGTACACAATAATTATGTTTGCCCAGCTGAAGTATGTGAGGGAAATATCGTAAAGAAATTACCTTTCATTTTTCTAATTAATTTCAGGCATTTACTAATGTGACGAACCCAAAATCCATTATCCAGGAATTTATAATAATTAGTAGCAGCCAGGTGGTTCTCTTTCACAGACAAACTGACAGATTCATGAATATTTACCACTGTTGCACAATATGCATGTAATATATACATCACAGAGCAATTTCAGATAATGCTTTTCTGCTGACTAGAATGTGACCCCAGTATTTATATCTGAAAAAAAACCCAGGCAATGTTTCTCTCCAAGGGATAATTTAAATCAGGTGAGTATTGAAATACTCCTCAGGTAAAGTGGCCTATCTCTGATTTAATGAATATGACATCATATTACTTTATTTATTTATTTATTTTTTGCAATGTCTGTCAAGCCTTTCAAATTAAAAATGTTATTATACAGTATTCGGTTAGATCAAAAGTCAACACACATAGGGGGAAGGCTTATCTCTGCTATAAATGGAAAGCAGGCCGTGAATGTTTCCCCTTTCCAGTCGTAAGAAACATGTGGCGAGGCCGGTCTCCATGTCCCACCGTTGACATTTGCGGTTCTCTGTCACTGGGCTCTGTAACAGGTCCCCACCCTGCCTGCACCCATCGACCTGATCAATGCTGCTGTTCATTTCTTATATTATTGTACATCTGAAAGGTCCTCTGAAAATGAAAGTGACAGCATGTGGCCCAGTTATAACGCTGCACCAAACTGCTGTGTGAGCCCAGAGAAGGCCGGATGTCCCCGGCTAAGTCCGTGCCAGCAGTCTGGTCACTGGACTCGAGGGAGTTTCTGTCGATTGTCCTAAAGCACGACATGCGGATGGCGCTGCCCCAGCAGTGCTGATTACATACCTGGAATTATACTTCATTCCCACTTTTCCTCTTAGAAAACGCACAAAGGGGGACTCCATGTCAATACTAAACTTCCCACTGGGAAATATAAGATACAAGGATGGGAAAGTCAATCAGAACCTGAGAAATCAATTCAGCTTTTTTCGGGATTTTTTCTGTATTGCATTTGCTATCCGAGTTCTTTAACGAGTATTATGCTTGATATAGTTGATGCTGCATTGGCAATAAAAGTGAGAAATACATCAACTCAAGTTGCATATTGTTGCATATTTTGAAGTTATAGGTATTTTCCAAAATTGTAGTTGAGTGCTAAGGGTAATCAGTGCAAGCTTTTGATCATGCCTAGAAGAGATTGTTTTGTTTTCATGATCCTTGACAGTAACTATTTGCAGACTTTTTACCAGATATATCAGCTGTCTTCTTTAAGGTAATAACTCCCCAAGCTCCTGATTCACCTTTACCAGCATAGACAAACTGCATTGGCCTTCCTTCTAACATATAAAATGCATTTTATGTTTGTCATTTTTTAGTGTTTATTTCAGAAGAAATATGACAAGCATGTCCCACTTACAATTCATGATGGAGATCCAATCAATAGGCTAAAATATATAAATGCCATTTTGTACAGCATGCTGAATCAGCAGGAGAACTCTTATAAACATCAGTAAAAAAAGACCAGGCTTTATTTCTGAAGGAAACAAAGACCCTTTCATTTCTGTGGCAATATGTTTTCTTGGCCTTACAACTGTGGAGAGGGCTGGTGTGCTGCATCATGCCATTGTGTGAGGTAAGGGGAACATTGATGATGAAGAAAGATGCTGAGTACTTGCTTACTAAGGTAAGCAGGGATACTGTTCATATAGACTTCAGATTCTACTGCAGCATAGCTTAGGATTTTTTTCTTTCTTTTGATTTTAGAGTCAGTGCTTAAATGTTTTTCAGAACCCAGGTCATGCCACTGTAATACATCACCATTGGCTTGTTCAGTAAATGGTATACCGTTCCAAAATGCTCAACAGAAAGGTTTAAAAAGTAATTTCTCTCAATCACTAGGTGACTTTAGCGATCTGTTTGTGGAATTTTTGCTCACATTTTTACTTGACTATTGAGTACAGCTAAAAGCTTTCCCACTTCACACTGTGTGTGTGTGTGTGTGTGTATGTCTGTGTAGTGCCTATCATAATGCCTATGAGTTTGATGTCATTATCTAAGCACTTATTTAGTATACGTTTAGCACTTCGTTATACTCTACTATACTCTACTATGTACTATGCTATACTATACTAAGGAGTCTGTATTTAAGTAAAATTTGTAGGCAAGTTGGAAAAATAATAACATAGTACATGAGAACAATAATAATTATAGAGTAACTATATATGTAGTAACTATATATGATACTGTATTGTACCTTGAACCGCTGAAGCCACATATTTTCACGAGTGTCACAAAGTACAGTATGAACCATTGTATTTAACCTGAATTTTTATTGTAATGGTAGTCCGTTCATACATATGAGTTGTCTGTAAGTCAGACGTTATTAACCTGTGGACTGCCTGAACTATGCTGTGCTGGGCCACGGTGTGCTATGCTATGCATCATTGAGTGCTTATGTTTATGTCCCTACACTTCATATTAGGACAGAATTAATATATGCAACATGATTTTCTTTGGTAAAGCTGTTGTTGGCTACTAGACAATGGAATCAAAGAAGTATTTACAGGGCAGTGAGTACATCTAGTATGGAGAAGGGTCTGTGCCTGAAGGTTAATTAGTAATGAAGGCTTGCCTGAAAAGAAAGTAAACCTGAGGCAGGTTAATAGCTCTAAACATGCTCATTACACCCCGGACATATTCATTAATCAAAATGCAGTCTATTGAATGTGGCTGATTTCCGCTATTAAGCAGGAGCGATTCTACTGACAAGCCCTTGTTACTCTGTAAATTATGTTTTGGTGAGCGGGAAGCGCAAGGAGAAAATGTGGGCGGCTTCAGCGCCTGGCGGCCTAGCGGCTCTCGGGATGCGGGTTCAATTCCCGCCTCAGGTTCTGTGTGTGTGAAGCTTGCCGGTTCTCCCCAGCTCACCTGGGATTGCTCCCACGGCACAAAAGCCGACGGCTCGGCGCTCTGGCATCCCCAGTATGCCCTTGCTGTGAGAGTGTGTGCTTTGCCATAGATCCTGTCCCCAGTGTCAGCAGCTCCCTGGGGTGGCCCCAGGCTCAGTGTGACCCTCCACTGCATCAGCGCCTATGAAAATGGCTTCATGGAAAAAAAAAAAGAAATTCCTGTTTTTTTTCAAACAGGTAACACTTCAGTCAGTTTGACAGCTGTACCTTCTTCTTGCACTATGACATAACTATTTGTCATATCAGGGGTGTAGATGGTGTCATTAAGAATGTGGAGTATTTACTCGGTAGGCTGCTTATTTAAGGGGCATATTACACTACAGAGCTATGGGCTGAGTAACTTTAGTAAATCTGTTCAAAGCACAGAACTGTAATGTGCGTTGATGCGTATGGAGTCGAGGACAAGGATCGTTTATTAAACAGAATGAGTAATGAAAAATTAAATTACAGTAACACCTATGAGCCCCACCCCCACAACAAGACAAATAAATCCAAGGATGGATGGATGGATGGATGGATGGAGAAAAAGTGGCAGAAGATTTATTGACATTTGCATTGCATGTTTTCAGATGGATTTCTCTGGTCCATGTCTCAAGCTCCAATCTTTGCTAGAACAGCAAACATACTCGGGCTTTTCCTTGCTCACATATTTCTGCTGCAAGCACGGCATCTGGAGATTGAAACCCACATCTAGCTTGCGATGCCCGGATTTATTGTCAATGTAACAGCGCTCTAACTAAAGCCATCCCATAAATCTCCCAAACATCTTCATGTACCTTTTTTTTCAGCACCCAACAAATGCCATTTATAGCCCTATATACGTAACCTTCAAGCCGGCAGACTAGGAGCAACAGTAATAATGGGACTTTATTGCAAAGAAGTCGCAGTATTTGAAATAATAATTTCGTTAAGAGTGAGGGAGGCCCTATCGTACTTGAACATATTGCTGGCGACGCTGTGGCGGCTGTCAGGAATAGATCTCCAGAGGGCCTCTGCTGAGGACAGTGTGTTCACTGGGCAGAAATCAGACAATTGAATCCGTGACTAGCACCGGCGATGGCTTGATTCAGCTCGAGCGCCTGCACAGATCGCCGCGGTAACACCCCGGACCGATTAAACAAGCTGGGCGCCTTATTTATTTATTTATACCCTAGTGCCCCGGGGCTTTCGTGTGATTGGCCGGGCCGAGCAGTGAGTTGACTACGGCCGTCCGCCTCTCAGAGTTCGGCTCTCCAGCCATGACAGCTGAGTGGGGCTGATGTGAACCGCACCATCTGAAGCGTGACAATGAAAGGCAGCCGCACTCGCAGCCCTTCACAAAGTTCCAGAGGCCTCCGGGAATTTGGAGACGCTGGCAAGCGAGAATTTAATGTGCTCACGTTCGCGGGAAGCGGAGAGGATAAACACAGGGTGTTTGCGCTTTTCGGTAGGACTCTGTGCCAGGCGAAATCAAAGTATTTGACAAATATTTTTGACACAAATTATCATTGAAAATAATGAGATGTGGAGGTATAAAAATGAATCAGACTTCAACAGCGTTACATCCTCGATGAATTTCAGAATGTCGTAACATTTTATATGCATTAAAAAGATACAGAATTTTAGTTAAATAAAGATCTTGAAGAGTAAATATCACCTTTTAAGTTATTTCCTAGATAAATGTACCATACCCTAGTGAGTTAAGACCAGGAAAATCTGAAAAGTGTGATTAAGGAAAAACATAACCATCCGTCTGTCCATCCTTTTGTTAAAAAAAATCAATACAGAGTCACAGTGAGCCTTAAAACTATCCCAAAACGCTGTTCTTAGCCATAAGCATTTGCAGTATCCTCCCCACCTTGATTTTATGTTTTCATACTTTTGGAGGGAACTGCAGCACCCAGAGGAAGAACCCCAGCAAGCATGGCATAACATGTGAAGCGCACAGTCAGAGACAGCGCGTCCAGGCGTCTGAGTAACCTGCTACGCCACTGCATGAGGCATAATTACACCATGTGCCCTGCTTTTTCTGGGACAGGCTCCCAGCCCCCTGTGACTCTGCACCACTCAAGTGGACAGAAGATGGATGGATGGATGGATGGATGGACGGATGATGGATATAGTAAAACATTTATTCATAAAACAATTGCATTAAGTGGTAAATGGATTTTTTTGCATCCCTGCCTTGTGCCCAATGCTACCAGAAATGAACTCTGTGATCCTAAATTGGATACGCTGTTAGAAAATGGATGGATGGAATATGGAAATTACAGGAAACATACATAATAATGCATGAGAAAAAAGGAACTTTATAAGGACTCATCTATCTATCTTTCCATCTGTCTGTCTGTCTGTTATCCCTTCCTCCATCCATCCTTCCCAATATAGTGCCCACAAAGCAAAGTGAGTCCTGTAACACAACCAGCAAAATGTAAACAAACATTTTATAACATCAAATATTCAGGCAATATCATTTTGTGCTTTGTGATCTGAGCTAGAAATCAACTGAGTATAGAAAACAAGAGGCAGGTGCACCTTCAAACAAGCCCAAGGCTAACCTATAATTTAATTTCTCCTCTACTTGTCCAAACATCTTTGTCTTAGTCAAAGTGCATTCATAACACCAGAACGTATCACAAAATGAATGGAAGTGACTGAACAATATGTAAACAAATACTGCTGTAACATTCACAATATTGTGAGAGGTTCTGTCCTTCCTAAACGCTTCCTCTTTGCAGTAATTCCGCTTACAGTTGACCGTAGAATATCTAGCAGGGTAGAAATTTCACGAACTGGCATTGCGAAGGTGACATCCTACCACGTACACACTTGAATTCTCTGAGTGCTTCAGAACGACACATTCTTTCAGAAATGTTTGTGAAGTTGACTGCATGGTGAGGTGTTTCATTTTATATACCTGTGGCAATGGGTCTGAATGAAACATGTATGTTATGGAAAATCACCAAAGACAGTCACACAATGTCCGTCCTTTATTGAAGTCCTAGACAATTTGCAGCTTCATTTCTTATTTTGTGGCCAGAAATGCAGCAGTGTGCTTAGTGTGTGTGATAAGGACATCCTTGTTGTTTCTAGGGTGTTCCTGCATTGCAGTGGTACTTTTACTGTAGAAAAGGCAAATTTCCGGGGATTCACAACTCTGCCCTTCATCTTGAGAAGCTCATTAGAGAGCGCTGCCTTATTTCCTTTAATATTCCTAGCAGAGGCAGCTTTCTCCTCTAATGTGGAATTCCGAGCAGGTAGGACCATGGGAAGTTATCACATTTTCTGCTATGACCCTACAGCATTTTTAAAATGAACATGCATATATTGTTGGGGAGGGAATTTGAAGTAAGAAACCTACATGTATCATTGAACAGTTGGCCTGCTCATTTTCAGACTGGATTGAAATTCTTGATAATCCTTAATAAGCCAATAGAACAGCAAGACGTCTCATTCTAGATTCTATGTATACATTCATGCCTTCAGTTTTGTGCTTGTTTTCCCATTTGATTGTGTACAAAAACGAATTCTGTTTAACTGATAAGAATATTGCCCATTCTTTGTCTGAGGAGTTATCTTTAAGAATAATAACGGTATAGACAGTGGGGTCTACAACTTACTCGCGTAACAGTTGCATAACATGCCTCTTATGCTATTAAACTGTACTTCTTGTCATCACCTCTCTGCTCCCCAGCTGTGTCTCAGATCTTATGATTTGGACAGTGTAACTTGGCACTTAGCCATCTCTTCTATTTGACTCTGGAAGTTGGGCTCCCCCTTTGAGTCTGGTCCCTCCCAAGGTTTCTTCCTTCTTGGGAGTTTTTCCTTGCCACTGTCGCCTATGGCTTACTCACTGGGGGCTTTGGGTGCGGATGCTGTAAAGCGCTTTGAGACGATGTAATGTTGTGGTAATGCGCTATACAAAAATTAATTTCTTGTTGTTTGTTGTACAACATAAACAAATTAATCAGTGTTACTGTGTTCACAGTAGCAGCATAAGTATTACACAAATCAAACCAGCACATTCAATAAGTGTGCCTACAGTAGACTGGCGACCAGTCCAGGGTATCCCCTGCCCTTTGTGGCTTCAGCTTCTGCATCAGTGTGACGTGCATTTATGGGACAGGACTTCAATGGATGGTGTATTACATAATTAAACATAAAAAGAATCATAATGGTGCCTTAGTAACTACACATTGTGAATTGCTGTTCATTGCCGTGCATTAAAATGTCAAGAAGGGAAATTAAGCAGAATTCAGTGTCTTATGGCCAAAAGAATGGTTCGCATTCCTCCACTACAGTGCAGTGTATACAGATTAGGTGTGTTCCTTTGCGCAGAACATTTTGAAAATATTTAGAGGGGGAGAAAATGTGGCAAAGACCATTTATCCAGGCCCTGTGTTAGAAGCTGGGGATCTTTAGTTTACCGAGATAATCTTGTCATCCAGTAAGTCAAGGAAGTTGGCCAACATACGGGTTATTACCTCTGTAATTGCACATGGCCAAAGACAGGGAAGAAGTCCCCAGGAGGAGCCTGAGAGAGGTTTACTTTGGCATTAAGGTCCAACCTGAGCTTTTTAGGAGAATTGTACCGATTACAGAATACGCAGGCAGATGCAGATGTAAAAGAAATGGTGGAGGATTATGTGCTGCTCTGTGATTGGTGAGAAAGATCTGGACATATCCATCAATGTAGGGTCAATAAATATTCCAAATGCAGGCTAAGATCATGTCATCGGTGAAACTCTGGTTCTAGGGGGTAATCATTGGCTCTTGGAGGTTAGAATTGCTACTGTACTCAAAAAACATGTTTGAACAGTTTACTCCACAGGCAGCAAAACACTTAACATTTTTTCCAACATATAACTAGGAATTCAGTTTAACAGCATAATCATCATATAATTATGCTTTTTGGAACAAAGACACAGCTTCATTTTTCAGCTGTTTCAGGAATGAGTGATCTATTATTTGGCTTTATGCATCACATTATTGCATCTAATTGAGGCTCATAATTATCAACAGGAAAAAAAACTGTTAAAGGTTTCTGTATGTGTGCCTTCAAATGAGAGAAGTACAGGCTTAATCTGAGTGTGTAAACAACAAAACATTAAAAAGAAATTTGAGAACAATTTATACTGATAAGATATATTTCAATTAGTTTTCTTAGCAAAGTTTGTATCTCATCAGCTTATTAATTCCAGCATTTTTTATCTCATTTTACTGTGTCCCTAACAATAATTGTTTCCATAATGTTAAACATTCCACTTCCCATGCAAAATCTAATGAAAAACATTCTGTCATCATTCACTTGGCCACTTAATAAATGTATAAAATGATTTGTTCCTTTCAGATGTGAACGAGTGCGAGAGAAACCCTTGTAAAAGTGGTGGGATTTGTACGGATTTGGTTGCCAACTACTCCTGCGAGTGTCCTGGGGAATACATGGGAAGGAATTGTCAATACAGTAAGTATTCTGTGTTTCTCATTTTATGTTTTTGTCCCTCTGTCGGTGGCATTCAAAGCTGGTAGCTGTCAAGTTAAATTTCCTTGCAGCAATCTTTTTGTGATGTCGAAGCCTTCTCCATCGCTTCATCTATATCTGTTTATCTCTTTTTATCCGTTTTGGTCTTTAACCAAGAATCACATGGAGCAGTTGAGAATGCAGAACAGAGTATTGTATTGTTATTCTCAAGTGAGGGAAATTTCAAGTGTTCCTTGGCAGAACGTAAACAATCAATGTCAAACCGCCCTTCTCATTAACATTTTATTATCTTGGTGTCAGACGTTGAGATGACAGTCTTCGAGATAAAGGAATTTCTGATTCAGTGAAACTTTTATTTGGTGAATATTGCTTTGCCGGTATTGTAGGCTTTTGTTTCCAAGAGATCTTAATTACATAATGCAGTATTTGTTAGAGCCTCCTGTGATTTAGATGATTTTGTCAATAATGTTAATATAATTACATGACAAGCATACAAAATAATACACATCTTGTAACTGATTTATGAGTTTTATGTCAGTAGCAATCAAAAAATAGGAAAAAAGATTTGTGTTTGTTATCCTTTGTCAAATGCAGTAGGTTTTTATAATTACAGTCACATTTACCGACTGACATCGTCATGTTTCTTTGAGCTCATTTAAGAAACAATCTGGTTCAGAAACTAGTTCAGTAGTTGCTTGTCTCTGGCATGGTAATTCCTCATGGCCACATCCAACGGAAGGTAACGTTAATACATAATCATCCATCCCTGCACTCATTGTGTTAAAGATTTATCTGGTCGATGTCTGGTTGTGTAGTCTTGAGCTTTGCTTCCTACCTCGTTTTGTTTCTCGGTTTCGCTTTCTAAGTGTTCTCAGTCTTTGTCAATTCTCAGGCTTGGTCCCATGATTTGGATTTAATGGTTTTCAGGTTTGACTTTTGGTTTTGTCAACTTGTCGACCTTTGGGTTTAGCTCTGCATCTCGGATCCTAATCACCCAACCTTGTTTTGTCCCTAGATTCTGACATTAGTGGCACCTGTCGTAATTTGGCTTGGGAGTCTTTCATAGCCACCTCAGTTTCATTCCTCACAGTCAGTGGGCCAAGTCCTGTCAATTCTGAGTACTTGGTGATGTGCCAACTGAAGACAGGCAGAAAACCTAGCCACATGGGGGCACCATTATATCTCGGGCTCTTCATTGTGACTTGGTTTATAAAGCTTAATTTTATGCTAAGATAATTATACTGTGTGCTGTTGTTGTCACAGCTGGCTAATTATTTCAGCATGCATCTATCTTAAAAGAGCAGATTTAAAAAAAATAAAACATTCCATTTTGCTTGAACACAACATACGTAACTGTACCAACTTTTATAATTAACTCCGGCAAAACTGCGGTTAAACTGAAAAACATTCTAATGAATTAAATTCTCTGTGCCATAAAGAAAAGTCATTCTGGACCATAAAGAACAGTCATTTTAGAATTGCCTTTGGAAATGTCTGCAATTCTGTATCAATAATCAGATTAGTTAATGGGTTGAAACCCCCTGTAATAGGACATGTGCCTGTATAATTATCCAAGCATAATTATAGATTAAATGAATAGGCTGCATGTCTGTATATGTATCAGAGGAGCATGTCAGATTCTACGGGCTGTCAGTTATGCAATTTATACAGTTCACTGTTTGATTCGATGACAGTATCCTGCCTCTGCCCCTCTAGCAGTATAAAAGCACCGACCAAAAGGTTCAAGTATTGCTAACTTGAGCAGCCAGCCTGAGTACATTATTCCATAGCAACTGGCAACACACAGAAGTGTGCAAGCGGAAATCAAAGAGCACCAGCAAACAAATATACCTATAAGTTGTGAAAAAAACAGTGTGTATGCATTCATAAATTCTCGATATAGTCATCAAGTGTATTATCAATTATGCATTTAGCATCAAATGACTATGTTAGCGCATGTGCGTATTTGAGGAGGAGTAGATATCAATAGACATCAGTCAAAACGGCAGAAATGTTAGCTGAAGTCCAGCCACATTGAGATGCATGTTGCACGCAGTACAAGTCCACAGTTCTAACGGTCTTCTGTCCCACAGCTGTCTGATCATTAGTGAGAAACCAGTTAGGCCAGTCAGCTGTGGCCAGGCATGTCACTCGAGAAAACTCTTCTACAAAGCTAATCTCATTCATTCTTTGCTCGATCCCATTCCTAATCAGAGGTGCTCTCGGCATTTGGAACTCATGAGGTTATGATGAACAAACACAGAAATTTTTTACTTATTGTGTTAAGACTCAGAAATAAGTTCTGCTAGACAAGCAACTGGACCTACTCCGTTTTAGTTGTAATCAGAAACATAACATCAATTCTGCTAATGAGGTTTATTTAGTGACATTACAAGATATTATTAGTGTTTAATTAATAAAGCATGTCACAGCTGCCTTGTAAGTTAACACTGCAGAAATCTGACCCCTAAAAATCCATTTTCGTAACCCTAAGGGGTATTCCAGTTTCATAAATATGCACGTACCTATGATGTTAAGCATTCAGATTTACTTTGTAATTAAACTCTCCTTTTATCAAAAGTTCATTCTATCTCTATCATCTTCTAGTGATACTTGTTGTATTTAACCAAAATATTCCATAAATGCAGCCAAATAGAAAACATATAATGTGTTTTTTAACACAGTGTAGAAAGTTATATTACGGAGATATTGTTTTAGTTGACAACATTTTAGTCTAGGGAAGGAATGCTGACAATTGACTTTGATGTTGGAAGGATTTGTTCTAAGGCACTGAAAATGTGTATCAGTTAGTTTGTTCTCTGTTTGCTGCTGCATTTATCTGGAGAGATTGTTAAAACTTGCATGAATGATGACTGTGAATGAAGAAAGAATAACTTATGGTTTGATCAAAACTCATGGTATTTGACAAGTAGTATTTTACAATTAAAATGGCATGCAAAAAAATGAGTGAGAACCTAAAAATAAAACATACTAAGCATTTTATTTTTCAGATGAAACAATATTTCCGCCATGTCTTGTGTGATTTTGATTTTACACAGACCAATCCCTCACAAAAGCCAAGATTTTTTTCATTACATGCTGTCATAATCAATATTAGTCAAATTCACAAAAAAGCAACACGTTTACCACAGTGGAGAATTAAAAGATTTACTGTAATATTCTGCACTAATCTTCTGTGAACAGCTGTAGCTTCCATATCATTATTTGACTGAGATTAATAACAATCTAAATTGTTGCTAAGACTTAAGAAATGTTCACACATCGGTGCAATTGGCGTGTGATGGAGAATAGAAAAACCTGAGCCAAGCAAAATATCTGTTTTGGAAGCAAAAAATGTAAAAACTGTCACATAATTGACTTCCAGCTAAAGTCCAGTGCGTGATCTTAAACACTGGAATGACTGATTGCAGTAAGAGTGAATGAGAGACCAATATCCACATGAACATATGTCCTCCTCTTGTTTGGTCTTCGCTTTGAATAATATCTTGGGGGTCCACATTGGTAATTGCATTTCAAAGTCATAATTTGATTTGTATTCTGTGGGAAGTGACTGTAAAGGGTCTCTGTGCATTTGATCCCTGCTCTGCAGTGTTTGAGTGTCACTGCTTCTCATCACAGGACATCGCAGGTTCATCCCTGAGGAATCTGCTTAATTGCTTCCTTCATTCAGTTCGGTGACCTTTAGATGATCTTTGACCCCAAGCTCACCCTAGACAGACCTCGCCCTTCAGTGTGCCAGTCATATTTGCATATGAGTTTTGAAGGAGAAGTTTGATGATTGTAACTCATTTACATTGTTAGATGTTTAGCATTGTTCCAGTTACTGGAAATAAAGGTATTTTTGTGTGACTGTTCATTTGCATAGATACGGAGGACGTTTCTCATATTGCTGTGTGGGGTGGCATGACGATGGATTTGGCTGTCGTCCTGTTGACGTGGGTTGACATTGCAGATTCCACTCCCATCTGCTCCCATAAACAGACCACCTGTGACCTCACCTCATTAGCGGCCTGCCTGTTACCTTCAGAGCTTAGTGTTACCCTGGGCTTGCCAATCAGCATGGCCTCCTTTGCAGGTGGAATACATCACACCTGAGACGAACACCTTTAAATGACAAGATGCGTCGAATGTGCTCATATGATCCGAATTCTGTGACCCAGTTATTTAAATAGCTGATCTCTGCTATATCTGTTTGTTAAATAAACGTGATTTTATTTGGTATGTTCTGTGCGGCAACCGTTAGAATCGGGAGGCCTCATGTGATAGAGGTTAAGAGCCTTCAAGAACATTTGAGAACTTGAGAGGAGGATTTAACTGAGAATTGCTTATCAGCCCCAGACAGTGATGAAGAGTTCAAGTTGCAATGCAGAGTGATGTGTATTTTGTTTTCTTAGTTTTAGTTTAATTCTGATGTTGATATGTCCTAAAAATGTTGGCACAATGTCAATACCAAGAAGAAGATGCTTGCCGGTAACAGTGTTGCTGTGACATGCCAGGGGTAGGATGTTCCATATAAATTCTGCTACAATTTGTGAGCCATTGCCCAAACAGGATCACAACTTCAACCCCCTGACAGATCACAGATCCCAACTAACACATCTGGGTGAATAAATCAATAACAAGAACATAAAACCTGGCACCACCCAGTCACAGCATTTTGAAGGATAGTGTTTATGTCGCGTGTGGATATCAGTTAAAATTGCAGCACCTTAAGATCTGCCTTGTGGGGTTGTGGTGTGACACACTGACTCAGTGGGTGGCCCTGGTGTGTCACGCCCCCAGGATTGCAGGTTTGAATTGCACTACTGCTCTTCCTGTGTGGAGTCAGATTCGTTCTTCCTCTGCTGCAAGTGTTTATGGTGGCCACTTCGAGTTCCTCCTACCGTTCAGACAGAAGCTGTTTTTAAGCCAATTACTTTCCTTCAAAATACCCATGATGTGTGACTGTGTATATGTGCCCTACGGTGGGCTGGCTGAATCCTAGCACTGTGCCCAGTGGTGCCCAGAGTGGGCTCTGATCCTGCCCCGGATAAGCAGTTAGGAGAAGCTTGGGTTGCCAGAGACTTTCTCTAGTAATTTGTCTAGCAATCCATAGTGCAGCATGCTTACATCGCAGACCTATAGAAAATGTGTCTGTTTGGGTACAAAAGATACTGTAACAACTGCAAATCGGAAGTTGTGTAATTACCAAAAATCATTTTAGCTGCAAAAGCATGAAATGAAGATTACACAAATGGTTTTGCAATTATAGTAATTTAGTCTTTGAAACTTTACTTGTTTATTAAAATCGCTTTTGCAAGAAAATGAGAAAAGTACTAATACAAAATTGTGATTAGACGCAAAACAACAAGGCCACCTCTGAACTTTAGTACATGATTGTACAAGTGAGAGACAATAATGATCCAAATGCGTGTTGGAAATTGATATTTTGTAAAATCGTAGATTGTCATTACTTTTCATTACATTCATTACTTTTTGCCCATTTTTGTCAAAATATTAATTTTTATCATGATCACTTAGAGCATATTCTATAGCATACTGAAAAATCAGTGTGGCGTTCAGGTCCTCTTAGGTGAGGTAAGGAGATACACTTTTGTGTGCCACAAATTCACAAGGCCGTCTTAAACAATCACGTCGTATTAATTGTTAATCCATACAGTATTACTGAAGCCTTGCATTCCTCCACCTTTCTAAATCAGAAAGCATTTTATTTAGCGTAAGGCAATCGAAAATGAGAACCTACTCCAGCTGGGCATAATGAGTGGTTGGTGGCTATTTAAATGCGTACTGAGTGTTGAAATAAAATTGTATGACTAATTATTCTTACTGTGAGAACAGGCCTGAAAAAACTGAATCACACTGCCTATAAGCCCTACTGAGTGTATTCAAATAATCAAAACATATAAAATATTATAAATTCTTAAAGTTATATCTAACTACTTTTCATTATTCCACTTCTCCGATTAAAAAACAAACAAAAAAAACCTATATCAAACAAAGCAATCGGGGATAATTTGGAGAAACAAGAGTCTGACACAACAATTTGTATATAAATGAAAATGTAAAAATCCAGACTTGTTGTTTGCTGTTGTGTATTTCAATATAAACAGCTCATATTGCTGGTGTCTCTTCCTCTATATAGGCTATATAGGTTTCTGTGTATGTGTGTGTGTAGCTGTGCAAAGAATGTTTCACTTCCTCACAAAGATAAAAAGACAGGGAATCTAGGTGAAGGAGGAGGGGAGGGGTTGTATAGCTATTCTGTTACTTACAGTTGATTTATATGTGCATATATGCTGTTTAACTCCGTTGGATACATTGTTTCCTTTATAGCTGTTTAGAAGCCATGAGCCTAACAAAGTGGTACATCATAGACTGTTTTATTTAAGTAGAATGGTGTTCTGCTCTCTCCCATGAGGTTAACACGCTCACAAACATGGTTCCTTTTTCATCAGACCGAAGCATTTCTCTTCTCAGCTGTGCGGTGAGACGGGATTCATCCCTGCTTTTATTAAACCCATCCATCCATCCATCTATCCATCCATTTTCCAAAAATCCTACTGGATCACGGGGGGTCCGGAGCCTATCCCGGAAGCAATGGGCACGAGGCATGGAACAACCCAGGATTGGGGGGGGGGGGGGGGGGCCACACATGCACACCGACGGG
>JAODJX010000119.1:26943975-26954555 GCA_026776945.1 Isichthys henryi | reverse complement strand
TGTGAGGACTCTTCAGCCAATCAGTCCTCTAATTAGTAATCTAATTAGGGAGTCGCAGCGAAAACCTGCACACACAGTGGCCCTTTGCGGATAAGATTGGCCACCCCTGATCTAAGTGACTTTCAGGACTGTTGCCACAATGAGCTCATTTAGACACTCTTAGGCTAACTTAAATTGACTGCGGAAGGTTGACTGTCTTCGGTATCTTTCCTTCACCCATCATCCAGGAGCTGGAGGCTTGAAGGACCAACCAGAGCCTGTCAGAATACGTGATTTTCGGCTACCAGTGTATATTAATGTTCTTTTCCTTAATAAAATTCATGCCATTTTTGGGTTTAGCTTGAGGCTGACTGACTGTACTGCATATTGTGCAATCCTTGCCTGGCTACTGGTGGTAAAACGCTCTAACTCGAAGGTAACAGAAGATCAAACGGTAAATGGAATTCATCAGAGCTCGTTAGCAGGCTGATGGGCAGCCGGGAAACCTCTGCGTGAAGCTAGGGTGTTAGCCTTCCTCGTGGGGGGAGAACTCCGCAGAACCCAGGCCTGTGTTAGGATCCTCACTCGGGCTTTGCCAGAAGACATATTCCCCTAAGCTTTTTCTAATAAAACTACCTAGGCACCCCTCCCACATAAAAGAAACACAAGCGCGGCTACCCTGCATTATTAAATGAAGAAATCCTGCAATGTTCTCGTGAAGGTACTTTAGCGGCCTCCTTCCCGTAGCTCATTACAGTGTGTTTGCCAGTTATTATGAGAAGCTGAGCTAAATGAGGCCAGCTACCATCAGCACCTCTGCTCTGTTCTCTTTCGCTCTTGAATGTTACATAAGGATTAACAATGCAGAAGGCAGCACACTCAGAGGTGCCGTATTCATACTTTTAAATTTTAAGCATTTTATCGTAATCCTAACATCTGCCCGTCGGTGTCGTTTTTCATGTCGGCGACCACAGCGATTTACTGTGGCTCTCCTAAAACGTCGTAATTTTCCTGTGTTTATTTTGAACATGACCCGCCTTGTTGTCTCGTTTTGTTTATGATTCAGTGTATCTGACTGTCGGTTCAAAGCCCTCGAAACTTTTCTTAGATACTAATCATTGGCTCAGGTTATTTCAGCCATCTTTTTTTTCTACAGTCATCTAACTCTGAGCTTCACACCCTTGGGAGCACATGGCTTTATAAATGGGTTTAGGGCTGAAAATATCTCGGATTCCATTAGATTTATGTTAGTCAGCATTTATGGCAAAAGCCTTCCGAATTTATAAGCTTTGCAGGCTACTTTCAGCTTCAAAATATATAGACTTTGAGCTTAAAATGGCTTATGAAAGTCTTAGTGTGACTAAATCCATGACCCTAAATGAAAAATATCATGAGATAGAAAGGTATGGTGATACATCTTTGCACCGGATTTCCTTGTCCCCAAACAGACATGACAGTACACATAACAATATGTACATGACAGTGTACTTTGCAGTACGTAACATATCCTCCCTGCATATTTGCGGAAACCGTGACAGAAATATAATCGCAAAATAAACACAGTTCCAACATATGTGCAGTTTGCTTCAACGTTTAATTTATAATGAAGCTGTTAAAGTTTAAAAATGTGTTTTTCTTCAGAAAACCACAAAAATAAATAAATAAATGTCTCTGAGACGCCAGAGGAGCTCGGTCTTATGTATACATTTATGAAAACAGTATTGGCCTAGAAAAAGGTGCTTCATGCAGTACAAAGAAAATAGATAAATACAAGGGAAAAAAATGCATAACGTAGTTGAAAAATAGCCATTTGAGAAACATGAACTTACCGATGGATCTTGAAGTAAAGAATGACTCACATGTAATTCTCTATTCAGGTTTACCCTCCCGTAGGATAAAGAGCTGAAGTTAAGACCAGGCATGTTCCAAACACCATGACGAATGGTGCACTGGCCTGGACATGCAGGGATGCATTGAAGGCACACAGCGAGCAGAAGCTGGCTTTTCCCGAGGTCAGAAAGATTTCCATGGAGTCAGAAGGACCAAGTATGAAAGTGCAGCTTATGTATTACCAAAGATAAAATGTTTCTGAGCCAATATTATAAGTATAACATGGGGCTACATGAAACAGCCTTTCTTTGCAGTGGCAAACCAAAGCATGTAGCACATGGCTGGCTACAGAGCAGAGTTTTTATTTGGGGAAACTGGGACTTTTTCTGCTCAGGTTGGAGTGGGACAGACTGCACTGTCTTAAGTAGAAGTTGGATTATGAAAGCCAACATTCCGCAGGAAAAAAGAGACCAAAAAGGAGGAGGGTGACGACAGGAAAGCTGAGAATTGATGGGTCTGTGTGGGATGCGGTTGAAGGGTCATAAAGCCGGTGACCTCCTCCTCGTCGCTAATGGCACCGATTTGTACCCCTCAGAGGGAATGAGGGAAGGTGGAAGTATTCATCCCTAATCACGCAGATTGATTCTTCTCAGTGTTGGCACTGGAGCAGCCTCCTCCGCAGCTCGTATGTTTGCATGTCATAAATTGATGTTTAATACATGAAATGAATGAAAATACACCTGACCGAATGAAACAGGTAATGATACGGGCTGACCTGAACGGAGCAAAAAGCAGAAATACATTCACCAAACAGGTCATCGTAAAAACACCCAAATCTATGAATGTGAAGTACTATGAATCTATGACATACTATGAATGTTAGGGGTTAACGGCATATTGTTAATTTGTGGTGTCGTGTAGTTTGGCCATGGCTGACTGCGGCTGCGTATGGATCCGCTTAACCCCAACTGCTCCAAGCGTGCCGCAGTCTGGCTGATCTAAGCGCCTTGTGTTGCGTGGGTTCTCTCCTGCAGTTACCCTAATCGCTATCTCTGATTAGCGGTACGTGGCCCAGCAGGGTAGGGTGCTCTGCCTATGATCAGAAAGTTACTGGTTCAAATCACAGGGTCTGTAGGGTCACTGTTAGGTCCTTAACAAACCTTTTTGCTCCGTGTAACTCTGCTTTTTCGAAAAAAGCACTTTGCTAATGACTTGTAAATGAAATGCAGACAGTATATGATTTTGAGCGTGTGCCCTGCAGTGGAGCAGCATCCCGTCCAGAGTGTACTCCAGGGGCGCGTTAGGGACTGGGCTATTCCGGCAGAATCACGGGGCCTTTCGGTACATTAAATTACGTGTAAAATTGAGCAGGTAGCCCATTTTCTTTGGGACCCAGTGTTCTTTGGGGGAGACCCCCCCCCCCCACACACACACACACACACACTCTGCAAACTTTCAAATGCCCACGGTGAATAACATCACTTTTTGTGTACCTGCAGTCTTAGAAACAGAAGTCAGCCGTACAGGTGTTTGTTTATTTATTTTTTTGACTAAATGTACTAAATCGGACTACAGTGAACCATATTGGGAGCGGTGTGGTGGTTACAAAAAGATGGATGGGTGGAATCATATTGCCATTTCCTTCCTGTTACATTCCCCCTCCCTCACCCTGGCCACGATAAATGGAATGATGACTCAATTTATGATCATTCTGGCAGCATCCGAAATGTTTCACGCTAGAAATTGTAAATGCATAGGTAGGCATTTGATTAGAGAAAATGTATTCAATGAGAATTTATAAGATAGGCCTCTGATACAGGTATTTTGTGCATTTATTGTATTTGAAAAGATTCAAAGACTCCTCATGTCATCATGCATGTGTCCTGTACGCCTTATTGACAGTTTCAAAGAATTGGAATCCTACAAACTGATTTAACATCTTTTCAGCAAAAAAAACCACATTTCTCAGTTCTCATCTTTAGTGCGAATACAGTGCAATGCTGTTCAACGAGACCTGTTGTGTTTGATATTGGCATGATTTCATGAAAGAACATATTCGTCTGTGTTAGGTGTTTGCTAAGGAAAGGTTAAGAAGAAGAAATTAAATTTCCATAATTAGTAATTGCTTAGAAAGAGATTTTAAACAATTCATAAACTTTCAGTAGAGAGGGATTGATATCATCCCTCAGTGTTCAGTGTTTTTCTCTGGGTATTTAACGGCACTGTGCTGGAAGGTGTTGGTGGTAATGCTCTCCAAACAACATCACAGCAACTCTTTGGGAGCCAGTGGAAAAGGATTTTTATGGCAGAAGATCATCTAAATGGTGGAAAGAGCCGAGACGTCCACCTTGGTACCTTTGTTGAAAGGAGAAACAATGACAGTGTAGAGAAGGATGGTACTTTTTTGACAGAAAATGATTATACCAGTTTAACCAAGAGAAATAATGGTGATGTATCTGTTATGTGAATCGAAAGCAAACAATTTCAAAGATATTTCCCTTGCAGTTAGTGAAAACAGAGATACTATATCAGCAGGTAAAACATTGTTTAATATATCTGATGGGGAGATTGAAGATTTCATTCCATAGGCTGAAACTCATTTGCTGAATGAAAATATCGCCAACGGACTCACTGTTAATGAGTGTCTTCAAGACGAGTATCTTCAAGACCAATGATTGTTGCTTTTTGGTATATTTCTGTTTCAGTGCTGCATTTTTTGAAATTATTGCTATTTTTTTAATAATCTGATGGCAACTCTTTCATTGCTAGAATGCTCTGGTCCGCTTGGAATGGAAGGTGGGGTCATCTCTAACCAGCAGATCACAGCATCCTCTACGCACCGAGCCCTCTTTGGCCTGCAGAAGTGGTACCCGTACTTTGCCAGACTCAATAAGAAGGGCTTGGTGAACGCCTGGAGTGCGGCAGAGAACGACAGATGGCCCTGGATCCAGGTAACAGATGGGTGCCTGAAACAGGTTGCCATGGAATGACAGTACAGTATGAGATTTAATGCATATGCTCAATACATGCGTTTAGCATGGACAGATTCATCAAAGGGGTTCCAACTAAGCTGAATAGGAGGCACAAAATAATAGCATAATCATTATAGGATTCATGTTTTTAAGGTTCTCTTATCCTGATTTCATTCATCGAATATTTAATAAAAGACCTGTTTTGCGAATGGCAATCCCAAATCCCATGCAACACTTGTTAAGTGTGAAAATCAGATCAGATCAGAGCTGGTCTAAACTTTGATTCCCTTATCAGGCTTTGTCACCAGTGGCAACATTATAATACTGTGATTATAATGAATTTTTTTTGAGTTTTTGATTTACTATTTTGGGAGATATTAGGGTGAAATAGCTGGATATCACAATTCCACGCAACATGCAGTCATTCATGTCATTTACTTAGCAGTTTAAGAGTGGTCCAGTCTTAAACCAGTTAACTTGTACATAAAACCAGTTTAGGACAGTTTTTTAAATTCTTTATTATGACATCTGAACTGTAAGCCTCCAAAGATTCGTGGCACATGGAGTCAGTGCATCCGGTCAGCACACAGGGTGTAGTTAAAGCAACCTTTTAAGTCTGAATATCATAAATCCTTCAAGTTGCATCATGTAGAAGCCATATGTTCCTCCCTGAACTCTAACAGCTGCTGTTAGCACATGCAGTGAGGTGAGAAGCAGGGATCAGCGTCAGGTAATCTGAAGGACGCCTTTCTC
Source organism: Isichthys henryi (assembly GCA_026776945.1). Classification (NCBI taxonomy): domain Eukaryota; kingdom Metazoa; phylum Chordata; class Actinopteri; order Osteoglossiformes; family Mormyridae; genus Isichthys; species Isichthys henryi. Next base: position 26,949,021 of record JAODJX010000119.1, on the reverse strand, counting down.
TACAGAGCCGTGCTGTTTGAGGCCAACAAAGGATATGCCCGGATATTTGCATAAATTCCACCAGGTGTCTGCCTTTACACCGGGCCAGATATAGCAGTCCATTTCGGTGAAATAGATGCTTTTTGACACTCAGCTTCGAATGCACCTCTGACTGTTGACTAGGTGTCAACATTATGGCGAATCCTGATGGACATCAACAAGCAGTGTTTATCATGGTGTTAAAAAAACATAGCCTACAATTTATGCTCAGTTGTTTTATGCTCATTCATTTATTTGTCTAGTTATTTGATTGTTTCTCCATTTACTTTTCAATGTAGTCCATCCCAAAGAGACAATAGATTACTTTGATTAATGTATTTATATATTTAACTCTATATGTTCTTCAGTCTGTGTGGTTGGAAGACGAACAATTAACTTTTGATTAGTATCAGGCGTGAATCTCCTAGGAGTAGTTTGCTCAGATACTAGGAAGTCAGCTCTGACTACCTCAATGATGATTCCTGAACTGCACCCCTACAATAAATATAGCTACACAGGGTGGTGCGTTTGCTTGGTGGTTTGGGCCCCGTCTCTGCTCACTGTGTGTTGGGGGAGGTTCACATTTGTGTCCTCACTGTGTTCCGCAGGATACTCTGATGCCCAAAGACATGCCATTGACTGTGTTTCTATGCCCAATGACTGGTAAAAAAACAATACATTTAGAAATATTGCAGTAATCACTACGGCCTTGTGAACAGAAGGATCATTATTTGCGTTCTGTCTCCCGGCATTTTAGACAGATTGTATCTATAGGTTAATACGCCATTTATTCCCCAATAAACATGTTACAGATTTTAATAAATATTTTGTTACCAAGATCTTGAATAAACTGATGCTTAACACCCCTGTCTGGTTACAGCTATGAAAAAAGTTCTGCGTAATAGTATTATTTACTATGTTCAATTGAATTGTTCATGTTTAAAATGAAAATATGTATGTATGTATTTATGTAAATTCTCAGAATAACATTTTACATACTGCTATTAAACATTATGTAATTCAGATAGCCAAATGTTATTTAGCAGTAAACAATCGTTATTTATTAACATTAATATAGATATATATGCATTGCAAACGTCTCATTATAGGCAGAAGAAACATAAACGATCAAAAAAATAACACTTCTGGCCTTCAGTGGAGTGTTTTCTGCATGCTGTTGTTGTGGACAGATTCACTTTAAGATACTGCGATTATAAGACAAAATGTAGATAAATATAACTTAAGCTTATGCAGAAATGCACCAGTACCTGCATGCCTGTGATTGCTTCTGGTTTTCTGCGCATTATCACAGACGAAATCCCATCTCTCACCTGCTGATAACAGGTGACTCATACAGGGAGATGAGTGACAGGTGAGGGGGGGTGCCTTGGATTGGGAAAGCTGGGCTGATGAAAGCTGAGCTTGTACATTCTCTTCATGAAACACGCGGTGCCTTGGGCTTCCCTCAACTCATCCATGGTCTCTTATCTTGAGCGATTTGACCTAAACGGTTTATGAAATGTGCTTGCAAGTCTGCGTGAGCACGTGTGAGAGATTTGGCCGGCCTTTGGCGAGCACTGTGACAGACTTTGCACGGCAGAAGTTGCGCCGTCTGGCCCCTGCTGACACATTCTCCTCCACAGCCGTATCCGGTCACGTGACTGAGCCCACCAAATGAAATGCCGACCCCCACGGTAGCTAAGAACTCAACGATCGGTTCCAACGAGCCCTTTCTATGGGCCCACGTTGTGCAGTGTGTATTTGTCGGGAACGAGTAATACAGGCCTTTTCATTTGTCATGCAGCCAATGCAGCCATCAATCATCTCGTTTCCCATGCAGATAAACCTGCAGAGAAGGATGAGGGTCACCGGCCTGATAACACAAGGAGCCAAACGGATCGGCAGCCCAGAATACGTCAAGTCGTACAAGGTGGCTTTCAGCGATGACGGCAAGACATGGAACATGTATAAAGTCAAGGGCACGGATGAGGACATGGTGAGAGGTGGATTGGGCAGGACCCTGCTGCGCAAAGACAGCAGGAGAAGCTATTTTTTTTTCTTTTAATTAAGCATCTGTGTCCCATGTTCATCTCCTTCCTGTTACTGGCAAATTTCAACAAAACAAAATAGATTTTTTATTTTTTTTTACACTGGCAATAAATTAGACCTGTACTGTACATGTCTGCCAGTCTTTCGTCATCCCAATTTCCATTTTATTACTTGTTTTCCAACTCGCCTCCTCACATAACGTTCTGGTCTCTCTGACATGATCACATTTAATGATCATTTATGCATTTACTAATTTTCTCCATCATTTCATAATAGTTACAGTCTGTGGCTTTCCAGAGTCTCGATCCTTGTTGTCCAGACAAAAATCTGTCTGTGTTTTGATTGAAATCTGTTAGTCATCTACAGCTGTAGAAACTTGATGGGTGTGACCCTTAAGGCTGTTTCCTACTACGAACACCTGCTGCACTCCAAATGTAGTGGTGTGCATGCAGCTCTAGTCACACTGCACGTGATCTGTTTGCTAGTGTCTGCTTTAAACAGCAACATTGATGCTTTTGACGAGCATTGGGATAGTTTGCAAACCCTATCGACTATTTACAAGGTAATAAAACTATTACATACATGTAAATGCATGTGTATGTGAGTACCGACTTGTCTCAATTTGAAAATCTCCAGACAGCCAGCTGACCAAAGTCGACAATCCTGTGAGTTGGTTCTCTGAATTTGAAAAACATAGAAAATTGGACACATTTTCACTTCTGTGGTACGTGTGCAGGGAATATCAGAATAATAATTTAAATTATTATTGTTATTATTAATAAAAATACAAGTACAACACATGTGCATGTGTAAAGTACGCGGCTTGACCAGAAAACTATGAACATTTCTGTGTACGCATACATAGTGGATACACAAGTGTTGGGCTTCTGTGGAGAGGTATGAGTTTGTCTTTAAAGAACTTAAATTATCCATAAGCCTGAAGTCATTTTCACTGTGAGGAACTTGGCAGGTTTTAAATGGATCGTAGGATTCTGACACATATAAGTGTCTAATAACCTGTAACATACAGAAGAAACTGGAAAAAGTAAACTATAGAATTTATGGTAACCCACGTGAACATATTTACATCTAAATTAGAATGAGAAGAATAGAAAAATATCTTTTGAAACAAAAATGATGCGTAATTATAATGTATTTGAATTCAACAAACATCTTATTGAAAAGAAATAGCAAAATGCAACTGTGAGGAGGTTCTTCATACATTCACAGAAATGGAAATAGAATAGAAATAGCATTAAAGTGTTATCAGAAGGAACTCGGGAGGTGCTCATTTTCCATCCTGTTTTTCTCCCGCAAGATATTCCGTGGAAACATCGATAACAACACGCCGTCTGCTAACTCCTTCACTCCGCCCATTGAAGCCCAGTACGTACGGATTTACCCGCAAGTCTGTAGACGCCACTGCACCCTCAGGATGGAGCTGCTGGGGTGTGAGCTCACAGGTCAGTGGCTGTGGCACCAGAGCACCGTTCATGATCATTTTTTCCATCTCACTTGGCCCAGGGTGAAGTTGTCATTCCGGTTCCTTAAGTCAGTTCCTTATCAGCTGTACATGAACATTATAAAGGGGAAATGGTGTGAGCTCGCCGCACTGGAGGTGGGGTGGAGCAGGCTCTTGCCTAAACTCATTAAACCTACATTCAGTAGCCACCGTAATTGCTACACCTGCTCATTCGCACCACCAGCCCGCTCCTACAAACAGAAAACAATACAGAAAGTCATGTTATTGATTGAGAAAGCTTTAGGATGGACAATGCGTGCAATTTTGGACAAGGTATGATCATTGGTGCAAAACCTGGAGGTTTCACCATCTCAGAAACAGTCATGATTCAGGAATTTTCTGGCAGTACGGTGGATAGGATTTACAGGATGGCACGATGTATAAAAATAAGATCCAGTGAGTGGTCCTTCTGAGCGCAAAAAAAACTTGTTATTCAGAACAGGGAAAAGGAAGTGACCAAACAGGAAATGCAATGATGTCATGGACCACAAGGAACTACATAAGGAAAACTTTCCAGCATCTTGTTAAATCCATACCTTGCAGAATTTAGGTGTAACTTTAAGACTAAGTGGGGCACCTTGTAGGCAAGTGTGCATAAAAAAGTGCCCACAGAATGTGTGCTGGTAAAGCCTTCCCAGCTGTTTATGAACCTCGTGTCACTCTAAGGGTTCCAAAGGGGTGTTCCAGCACTTCGGTCAATGCACCAATCAGCTCAGTCAATTTCATAAAGGGCGTGGCTGTGCGTAAATGCACAGTGTAAAACAGGACAGATTTACTTCATTTACAGGGTATCTATCTAAGAAATGCAAGACTTGGCCGTAAGACACATTGTGATATATTGTGGATTGTTTATGTCTATTTAGACCACATTTGATTATTTTAATATATTTTGCTAAGATTGTTTATGTGACAATACGCTAAAATGCCTTTCATTATTTCAGTTATGTTTCATTCTCTGAGTCATTTTTCCCCTGGTAAAATAAAGCAACATAAACACACCTTTGAACTTTCATATAATTTATTCCTTTTTGCTACGATGAGTTTTAAATTTATGCGTTTTTTTTTTGTCTCTCTCCCAGGCTGCTCAGAGCCACTGGGGATGAAGACAGGCCACATCCAGGATTATCAAATCTCGTCGTCCAGTGTCTTTCAGACACTCAACATGGACTTGTTCTCCTGGGAGCCAGGCAAGGCCAGACTGGACAAACAGGGCAAAGTGAATGCGTGGACATCGGGCCATAATGACCAGTCACAGTGGCTGCAGGTAGGAAAGGCTGATGGCTTCCCTTTTTAAACCAGAGTCTTTACTGCAGATTTCCTGGGAGCATACAACTGCACCGTTACTCAGCTTAAATAGGTATAGAAACTGGGGACACCTAGTGTCACGATCTCGGGCGAGCAAGCGGCGATCGTGCGGGTTGGAGGGTAAGGAACAGGCAGCAGGCAGGAATTCGGGG
>JAODJX010000119.1:26911583-26925708 GCA_026776945.1 Isichthys henryi | reverse complement strand
CGGGTACTCCGGTTTCCCCCCACAGTCCAAAAACATGCTGAGGCTAATTGGAGTTACTAAATTGCTCGTAGGTGTGCTTGAGTGAGTGTGCCCTGCGATGGGCTGGCCCCCCATCCAGGGTTGTTCCCTGCCTCGTGCCCATTGCTTCTGGGATAGGTTCCGGACCCCCCAGGACCCAGTAGGATTAGCGGTTTGGAAAATGGATGGATGGATGTATGTATTGTATATATGACTACATACAGTTGTGTTTCACTCTCTCAGAATTATGTATATTTATTTTTTATAGATATATATCTAAAATAATACCTCTTTCATCTAAAAACACTAAGTTGCTCTGTGCAAATCCAACATTTGCAGTTGTGCCTTGAAATACAAATTGTATGAAGACTTATAACCGCCTACAGAGGTATTTCTCAGGCATAATGGATGGGAAATGTTTTGAATAAGTCAGCAGCCAATGAATCTTCAGCTGGAACGCCCTTCCTTGCCTTGAAGATGAAATGGCTGAGGATTGTATGATTTCAGATGATCTCTGGATATAGGCCACAGCATCCAAAGGGTAATTTTCTCCTCTGAATTCTCAATTTCGGGGACTGGAATAGTTCCAGGGGGATGGCCAGGCAGGTGAGGTAACCGTGTTTCTCAGACAGATCTAGCTGTGCACCAGAATATGGGAAAATTAAATAAAGATATTTTTGTGTGCAAGTCGGCATCCAGGTACAAACTACTTTATATGTCATTTGACTTATGAGAAACTGGAATTTTAAGTACTGACAGGGGCAGAGAAAAATTAGCTAATTGCAAAATAGCACCAAAAATAAAGATTTCAATGCATTCTTACGGCTTGTAAATAGGAATTGGCCAAGCATAGCTACTATCATATATGTAGATTAGCATCACTAAATGGTTCCCTGTCATAATCTAAATTCAACCGTGGCTATTCCATGTGTCACCTGGCAGATAGGGTATCAGCATGCAACGCCAATAAGTTCAATTTATGTTCTGCAGAATCTGCATTCTGTGTGCATTTTCAACTTGATTCTTGGCAAATAATGTCCTGTGTTGTCCCAAAATCAATATTCTACTTAAGGAGAGATTAAAAATGTATGTAGTATACATTTTCTATGCATTATTCATCATCTAATTTAAAGTTTAAAAAGATGGGTTTCAAAATGATGCAGTAACTCATTGTAATACAGATGCGACCAACACAGAATTAGTCTTTCTCCTTATGTACTTGATTCCCAAAATAGCAAATAAAATTTAAGCCCATTGATTCCTTAATGGATATTCCAGTTTTATTTCCAGGAAAATAAGTTTTTCTTATGTTTAAATTCATCCATCCATCTTCTCACTGCTTATCTGGGTCATAGGAAAGGCGTAAATCAATCCTATCGCTGGCAATGTAAGGCACAGGGCTGGTGGACACCCTGGATGGGATACCAGTTCAACAAGGTGCACTCACTGACCTACACAGTCGTACACTCTGGCTAATTAAACACTCCAGTCTGATTAGCTGCATAGCGTAGGAATTCTCAGCGATTTAGAGAAAACGTGAAATGAGGCCAGCTTGCCACCACTAATGTTGTAAGGCAGTGTTACCCAATCCGGTCCTTGGGGACTCACAGTCAGTCCAGGTTTTTGCTCCCTCCAAGTTCCCTGCCAGTTTCTGCTGCCGGTCCATAGACATGCAGTTAGACCAGTGTTTCCCAATCCGGTCCTCAGAGACCCACAGTCAGTCCAGGTTTTTGCTCCCTCCAAGCTATCGGAATGTGGCCTGTATGACTGGAAGCTCAGAGGAATCAAAAATGTGGACCGGCTGTGGTTCTCCAGGATCGGATTAGGAAACACTGTTGCAAGGAAATGGATATAATAGTTCTTCTCCAGTGTTTTTGTTTTGCAATAGAAAGTAAAATAACTAATAGTCATGCAAAATTTGCATGCCCTTCTTCCTCTAGGGCATTGGTGAGTTCCACAGATTTCAGTTGTACCAGTTCAACCCAGAACACATAGCATGGAGGTGGCCCAGGCATAAACCCATTTCACTTCTGCTTCTGCCTTATTTTGATATCCCTTTCATCATCTGCACTTTTAAATAATACAACGTGCGGCAAGTTAATATTGCTTCTCTGGCTTTGAATGCTGAGCTGAAAGCAAGCCCGTCGCTCAGGAGACATTATATCTGCAATGGGCTGTCACTTCCCAGATCACCCAGGAACGAGGTCCCCTGCAATTCCACTCAGCCGGCCACTCGTGCACCCGCTCCGTCTTTCTCCCAAAATCGCTTGCTCTCTGAAGCCAGCACTGCTGTGCGTATTGTAATAATGGAGAAGCAGGCCTATTTTTTTCATCAAGGGGCAGAGTGACTTTGAGGGAGTAATGAGGTACAAGACTTTTTACATTGGCTTGATCCTTTGTAGCTCGACTTGTTCATGTACCTTATTATACTCAATTCTATTAAAGAAAACAGGGTGGCTCCACTGTCTCCAGAACTCTTGTTCTTTGGTGTCTATAATATACTAGGAATATTGTATCAATATTATACCTCGTAAAGACTGTTGTCACAGGCACACGACTGTAGCAAAAGAATTGTGGATAAACGTAATTGATTTGAATTTAAATATGGGGTGATGCATTATCGCTGGATTAATCAAGGGCTCTCCAAGACAAATAGGTTTTAGACTTACAATTGCGTCACTCTTAAGGTTCCACCTCCGATGAGAATCGACTGGCCTTAAAATCTGTGCTGTTTGCGAGTCGCCTGTAGATGACGGTTTATGATTAATGGCGACCTTGAACTGCAGCCCCTTGCTGGGTGCACCGTTAATGTACACGTTCAGCAGGGATTTGCAGTCATTTACATCATCCTCGGTGACATTTTGGCTATCTTGGCGGTGGGGGAGCTAAATAGAATTATAGGAGCATCACATGAAAAATGCACAAAGGCTTCATTTAAGTTTGTTCAAAGCGACAATGGACAAAAAGGAGAGCCGGGACACCTGCATGGCTTCCTAAGAAATCTGAATAATTAAATCCCGCCTGTGTTGTCCTCCCAAGCCTCTTAGCTGTTTCTGTAATAGGACACTTTGGTGGTCCCATTCAAGCTGTTGGTGGAGGAAGCGGAGGTTCTACGGCTCAGCCAGTAGGACTCTGTGGTGAGGAAGGCGTAACCCACTCGGCCATGTCGAGTCATGCAGGTTCAGTGTGGGGGGGTGGAAGGAGGGGGCTTTTATGGCACAATGAGATGCCATGAACACCTCCCCAGAACATCTCATGCATTCAGCCCTATGTTCTGAGTTTAGAAGGCAAAAATGGATTAGAAATGCGGGGACATTGTGTTATAACAAACCCGGAGCATGTGGGTCTTGGGTCTATATGCTGACTCAGGGTGCAGATAAAAAATGAATAGAATGGGGAAGGGGGACTGTTGCCCATCTAATCCTCACCCCTCACACACTGGCCAACCTGTACAATTTCTAGAAGCACTGGATGGATCAGCTGGGAATGTGAAAGCCAGTAAATGTGCTGTCTTGACATGTATCTTTGGAACTACACTTATTAAATTATTGCACATTCTACTTACATGCCAATTTGCAAAGTCCTTTCCCACCAATTAGGTGGTTACCAATATTTCTTTGTATATATCTCAAAGCCCATGGCTTAAAATATTATTATTTTATTCATATTTTTATGTCTAAAGCTGTATTTTTTCTGTCTTTTCAATTTGCCATTCCAAGCCCCCAATTTAATTTAATTAAATCTATTGTTTTTGTTATTTGTCTTCTTGCTGTATCAGGATGGGTTGTGATTTGCTTCATAGTGTCAGGTCATGCGACTGAACCCCCCCCCCCCCCCCCAGCAAACGACATTGACGTGGACTTGGTGATATTATATTAATAGACAGAAAGATTCATTCTCCAACCATTTTACAAATGTATCACAATCATGTCAGGTATTCACAAAAGAGCTTGCAAATTTCTTGCAAATATGAATGTAACGTCATGGTAATACAGCTATAAATCTGACTGTAAGTGAGTCATTTTATTTACTTATATATTATCAAGTGGTTAGTAACAGTTTATTATTAGTCAAGGAGCAGACTTTAAACTGTAGTGTAACCAAATGTACTATATATATTTTTGTCTCTTCTCTATTCATTCAATTGAAGTTATGTACCCAGGAGATGTATAGCAGGTGTCCTCCTAGGATTCAAAACTGAAACAGGTCATACCTGCTAGTAAATATTTTTACTTTAAAGAAAACAGATATGCTGTGAGGTTTGTTTCTCTCCTGAAATATTGCTTGTGGACGTCAAGTTTGACAGGTTCTGTCGTGCAGTAGCTTTTTCTAATAGATGCAGCTATATTGGGTTCCTGTCCATTCAGCTCTGCAGTCAGAATGCAGTAGCGAGTTTATTGTTCTGCGTTTTGGTTTGCTATCTCTCGGTCTTTGTCTGGAGCTCCTGACAGACAGAGAGGAACACAGATGACAGTGATATATGACCATACGAGGGAATTTGTCCAAAATACAATTTGCATATAGAAAATAAAATATGCTGATCTATTTCCTTTTAAATGTTAAAATGAAAGATTATATCGAACTGCCATTATCCTTTGTCTCCTTAAAAATTAATGAGAACTGTATCAGAAGCGCAATCTGTACCTTGCTAATATGAAGACGACCCAAAAAAAGAAGCACATTAATCGTCCTGCACTCTCTAGTCTGTTCCATGCAGCTACAGCGTTGAGTGTTCAGCTGCAGGGGCAATAGGTGCAGAATTGCATAAAAATGACTCTAGATGTACGCTCCGGTTTTTCCTTTGTTTGTTTGTGTGATTACGCATGTCCCAGCAGTAATTCCCTCAATTAAATGTACACAAGAATATTCAGATTTATCAAACTATATGCAGAAATATATGCTCCCCCCAATTTCCCCTTCATAAGCTTGATAACCATCTTGCAGATGTGCATACGTGCACAAAGCTAAGACCCTGCCTAGTTATTACCCACAGGTCAGGTTAGGTCAGTATGGGGGACAAGCACTGGTACAGTCTGGGTGTCCCCTTGGCCTGGCCTGGCTGCTCGGGTCCTCAGCAATGACAATCATGCGAGCTGGATCATCCTTTGGGAATCACGCCACATGGCCGTACTGCCATAACTGACGCTCCATCACAATACAGGTAATGTGCCTCATTCAAGACTCCCTGAAACACTACTTGTTCAACACAAAGTCGAACCAACGGTATCCTTGGATTCCAGTCTTTGTCTCAGTTCACTGGATAGCGTCCATGTCTCACAGCCATACAGCAAGACAGGGAGCAGCAGGACTCCAAAGACTTGGACCTCCGTCCTCTTACAAAGATATCGGGAACACAACACATCCCTTTCCAGTGACCTCAAAACCCCCCATGCTGTCCCATTCCATCTACTGATTTCATAGGAAGAACCACCAGAGACATGAATGTCACTGCCGAGGTAAATGAACCTCTCTACACAGTCAACATTCTCTCCACAGACAGACTCACTGCTGATGGCTGTGCCCAAGAGGTCATTAAAGGCCTGGATCTTAGTTTTTATCCAGGACACTCACAAGCCCAGACACTCAGACTTCTCACTCAGTCTCTCGAGAGCCCCGATCAGAGCCTCCATTGACTCCGTGAAGATCACAGCATCGTCTGCAAAGTCAAGATCAGTGAATCTTTTTTCACCAACAGATGCCCCACAGCTGCTGGACCCCACAACCCAGCCCAACACCCAGTCCATGCAAGCATTGAACAGAGTAGGAGCCGACAAATAACCATGAACGGTCAATACAAAGAAACTGCATGCTCATGATATGCAAATCAAGTCTTTCTGCTTACAAAGTCCGACGACAGCGACTGTGCACAAAAAACCAAGAAGAGGAATTTTGAGTAATGCAAGGCAAAGACGCGACAAAATGTTATATTAGGGGTCATGTTCCCCCCCATCAGCGCGGACACACGCACCGCACTTAAACCGGAAAAGAAGTCGCAGCTGTGCAAGGAGTATAATCAATTCATCAATCAAGAAAAGGGGGTTTCGCCCGCAATGATTTTGGTAACATGCAAAGCATGGCCTATTTCATTTACCTGGTGAAACTGAAAGAAATCTGCAGAAACCCTTTTATTTTGAAAATGAAAGCATGGCGGTAACCTACTGCACTTATGTCTGGTTGTTCTCATAGCCATGAGAACCTTTTGACAAAAAACAATGTTACAGTGAAGTACAGTGTTTCAATTCTGTGCCGGGCACCTGACATTAACCTTATTAGGTATAATAAAATTATGTAATTTATAGCTGTGATTTTATGATCTCTCAACAATTTTCCCTAAATAGACACTAACATTGCAGTTTTAAGATCAAATAACACAGAACTAGATGAAAAGTTTTTTTAAATCTTTACGTCTTTCGTCTTTACTGCAAGAAACTCACAATAGACAATCAATTAGTATAACAAGATGTATGTTCATTTCCATTTGTTTTGAATTTGAACTCCACAAACGATTAACTACAATGGAGGCAAAAAAAGTTCATTGTGGCAATAACAGTACGAGTCAAACTGATTTTAAAAAAACAGAAAATCGATATGTCATCATAATGAGTTACTTTTTCCCACTTCATTCATAACAATCCTGTAAACAAACAAATATGCCTAGCTAATAGAAAAGATGTAAATGTTGTAGCATGGACTGGAAGTTCAGAATGCATTGCTGATAAAATAATAATGCAGTCAACTGCGTAGTCCAAGCAAACATACAACATAGGTTGTGTATTATTCCAAACCAATTGATAGTTACTGCCACTAAAAACCAACACATCTACCACATTAATCGTAGAATAGTTACCAATTAGGCGAGTGTCCTAGTCAAGTAGTTTTGTCAGGGACCTTGACTTAGCGTATGTATGACATGTCCGTAATGTATGAAGTGTATGTAAATACGGGATGAATGAGAATTCAAAATGGAGCATTTCACAGTTCACCAGGAGGATGAAGTACTTCAAGACCACGGGATAAGAACGTCTGACATATGGACAGATTGTGCTTTCAAAAGAACTACTATAAAGCCTATTAAAAATTCAGGGTAATTACAATGGTTCGCAATAACGAATGTGCGAACTGAAGCTCGTGAAATCATTGCATGGCTTCGGCAGTCCATCAGCTCGTCGTACAGTAGAATATTTTGTACTGAATTATTTTTCAGACCTACACATGCAACTTAAAGGCATATTTAGGGAACGTAACTCGATTGTAACCAGGGGACTGTCTGGAAATGCACTGCCTGGAAATGCACTAAAACTGCAGTATTAGGTTTGGTCATAAAGAGGCACGTGACTTAATGCAATGAAAAATGCGTTGTGCATTTGCCACGTAAACTTTGATTTCATTTAAGGTGTCCTTTCTTGCAATGTCAGTGCAGTCGATTGCCCCTATTACATCTCTGACTTATTTTTGTATGTATGCAACTTTGATGAAGGAGTCCCATTACCCTAACAATCCCCTGAGCTGAAGCATATAGATCCGATATAGTTGGATAGAAGAGTAAGAGCACAGTGGCCATCTTGTACCCAGAACTTGTGAAAAGTTCTTCAGGACTGTTTTGAATCATTCCAGGTACCTACATCTGGAAGCTGGTTGAAATATTGCCAAGAATCTGCAATGCTGTCATTGAAGCATTGCAGAGTTTAAAATTTGAAAATAATTTGAGATGTTGAATGCCCCTATTAGTCATTGCAATATTTAATATGATTGTGTCTTATTTTATTGCCTCTGGGTCCTTTCATTATGAGGTGAATAAAAAGTAGAGTTAAATGCCTCAAATGCAGGGGTCTCCAGGCCTTTATTTTTCTTTCTCGGAATGGAAGCCTGACACAAAATTAAATATGAAAGAACCAAAAAAACTGTCAACTCGTTTTATTGTTCTCTTGTTCCGCAGTTTTTTCATGTTGATCCATAGTCAGACCTTTAAGTAACAAACAAGCAAAACAGTCACAAAGTATAGTGGTTAAAAACTGGGTTTCCCGGTTGAGCAGTGTCAAATTTAAAGGTGTCCTATTAGTTTTATTTACCTCGCCTAGAGTCTTCTACAATATCAGTTTATTAGTTTCATTGCGGAATGATTGCTGCAGTGCTGCCACATGCTGAACCGGAAGAATTGCTACTGTGACTTCATTCTCTTGTCACTTTCACATTGGTGGTTTTTAAGCATGCCAATTACCCTGTGCATATTTAATTAATGTAAGAAATTAGACGGAATTTCTTTTATGTACAGATGACTTGTACCAGTGCTTAGTGTCCGACAACATTTCCGTTACAGGCTATGTCTTTGTTGTCCCTTTGTAAGACTGAGAACAAAGCTAGACGGAACGTGCATTTCTGAGAAAAGTAAGAATAGGCTAGTACCCATCATTAAAGCGACATCAGTCTCACAGCTGTGTGCTTTTGAAGACGAAATGCTAAATAGAAAGCAAAGGTCTCTGTGGTTTATTCCTAACTATCTTTGTCTTGGGTGGGTGGGTAGGGGGGCTTTACCACTCTATCACTTTGGCCTTATCTCAATACATGTTAATGTATTGGACGCAAAACTCAGTAGAATACTTGAAAAAGAATGTGAGTTTTGGGCTCAAACAATGTAATAATTAAAGTTTCAACAGTCGTTTGATTTGGTTTTTTTTTACTTCTAAGGCTCCACCTACAAAAATGTGATGAGTAATTCTGATTTTGTATTCATATAAAAATTTATTAATAAAATATCAATTGAAAATAGGGTTCAATTCCGTAGTGGCCTTCCGTTTTGCATTGGGCAGCATTACACTAAGTTGTTATTGATTATTTTCACATGACCGCACACCTTTTTATGGTTTATCCCTTACGTATTACATTACCCGAATATTCATATAATCTATAGTGACAGCCCTACACTCTTGGGGCATTAGTAGAGTGGTCTGTGTGATTCTATAACTCAAAACTAACGCAGCAGTGTGTTCTGTTGCATCCTGTGATCTCTAGCCTGCGCTGACCCAGAAAGCCGTCATTTTCTCATCTCACAGCTGCACTTATTGTCATTGTCAGTGGCGGTTTTGTGTTGCTGAGGTCCAGCTAATATTCCTCTCAATGCTTTAAATGAAATGTAATTATATTTTGTCCATGATTTCCTGATTTTATGTAGAGGAGGAGGAGGAAGAGGTAAGGAGCACTCGCGTGCCATACCCACCACGCGACAAACCATCTCACGGATGAGAACCTGAGTGCAGCCATGCAGTGGTGATACGTCAACAACACACTATTCTGAATGGAACAGTGTGAGTTTTTTTCCCCGGTGACTGGAGTGCCAATTTTGCCACCAACCCCCAAATTATCCGTGTACGTTTTAGGACCTGAATGCCGGGCTGAATGTAGATTACCATCATTCCCAGGATGAAACAATTACAGGTTAAGGGCCTTGCTCAATTCTTCTTTGAAGGGTACGACAGCAAACCCTACTGAGACCTGAGCTGTCTTCTTGGGGCCACAGACACCACAGAGTTATAATCTGGTGTGTAGCGTGCATTTTAAATTAATTCTTCTGAATTCCTGCAAATATTTTGTACCTTGGAACATGAACTTAGGTCCAAGTCGCATTTCTCCATAAGAAATAATGCAAATGATTTTAATCCATTCCAAATGATTGCCAATCTAAACTTATCTACCTAACTAACTAATGATAAAAGCATTAACAATTAAAAAAAAAAACTAAACACACGAAAAAGCACACATACAAAAGCAAAAAACATGAAATAAATGACAATCCCTTACTTCGAAGTGAGAGTAGACCAGCGTGCACCACCTTCAAGTCTCCCTATAATTTCCTTTTTAAGTTCCACAGTTACTCTCACTACTTTCCCCTTTTTGGTTTACTGCGATCACTGTTCATTTTCTTCGGGGCCATGATTACTGTGTCACGTAAAGTACTGTAGATAAAGCAGAAAAAAATTCACACCCAACACAGGAACACAGGTTTCACACGTCAAACTTGGTCGAGGGGTACTGCGATTCATAGGCATAAACATCCCAGTAGGTCCGTTTGCCTTTGCTTCAGCCCATCAGAGACGCGTCTCGATCCATACAGGCTTTAGTAGGTCTGTTTTGTTTTGTCGTCTTCCTATTTTTGATTGATTTGTGGTTAGATTTTTTTCGACCAACCCATTCAAGGTCTGCATTGGTAGAGTTGAACAGGTCTTGACACATATAAGTTTTAGCAGGACCTACTTCCAAGATTTACGTTGAGGTACAAATCGAAGAAAAATTGACAGACCCCGTTCAATTTCCAAGTTAGTCAAATTAAAGGGCAAATTACTGAATATAGTTTAAAAATGTAACTTAAGGAGAAAAGTAACCACCAAGCAAATAAATGCCAGTCCTGTTGAAGCTATTCAGTGCATGACACCAGCACTGCTCAACAAAGTGCCTGAGATTCACTGCCACGCTGAGAAAACTAAAGTATAAGGCAGTAACTAAAGACAGGTGTAAAATTTCATTACCACCCCCACCCCGCCACCCTCCCATCTACCATCAGTCATTTGCACACTGAGTGACTTCCTTCCAAGGCTTTCAGCACTTCATCAGACATAATCTACTGTTTCATAGCCCACTTTGATGTGAGCGTCATAAGCTGCCTGTGCCACTGTACTCAACTTAGCTCAGTCACTGGCCGCATCACTCTTCCTGACCAGCAGTGTTGACATACCCAGCTTCGACCACCAGTTAGATCAAAGTCTAATAGGATACCTATCATGCTACCTATCTCTTGTTGCTAAGGCTGAATGCCGTTTTTTTTTTTTGTTACTTATTTGAAAAAGTGTCCCCACTATTTCTCTCTCTCTCTCTCTCTCTCTCCTTCCTTTCAGTCTCGAGCTACATGCTCTCCACAGCTTTGAGGCACCCTTGGCATGGCTAAAAATAATAGTATGGTTCTCTGATACTGTGGAATTGTACCTAGTAATTAGGAAGATGGATCCTCATTCTCGGTTTAACGGCGAGACTTTGTTCATTGTAAATTCCTGCTCCTCGATAGAGGGTAAGAAAATGGGGACAAATGCAAGGTGAAAATTCATTAGAGGAAATATATTGCCAGTAGAAAACAGTTATCAGTTACGTATTTTTGTGTCTTGCCTATTGTCCCTATGAAACTTCGAATGCATTACATATATTACGTAAATTACTATATGAATATTATTGCTATGCATGTCAAGTAGTACAATGACCAAGAGAAGTTTTCAACATTTCATTTTTTTTTTCAAATTTTAGACTCCCCAAATAGCTCCCTTTGGCTTGGATGAGTCTAACCATTTGTTTAACCAGTTATAGCAACCTGGGACGCTTTTCCTGCAGTCCGAATGGAGTTTCCACATGTTATCGCCACAAGTTGGGTACCTTGTCCATACTCTTCAACCCAACTCATCCAAAACCAGTTCTACAGGGTTTAGGTTGTGGCATTGCAGAGGCCAGGCCATCTGTTGCGATATTGCATCTCTTTCCTTTTTCACGTGATAATACAGTATATACATGACCTCGAGGTGTGCTTAGGATCATTGTCTTGTTGTAAAACAAAATATTTTCAGTAGGTGTGTTTAGACTGGAACTAAGGGGACTAGCCCAACCCCTGAAAAACAACCCCATACCATTATCCCTCCTCCACCAAACTTTGCTGTTGCTACAATGCAGTCAGGCAGGTACTGTTCTCCTGGCATCCGCCAAACCTGGACTTGTCCGTGAGACTGCTAGACAGATAAGCATGATTCATCACTCCACAGAACACGTTTCCACTGCTCCAGAGTCCAGTGGTGGCAAGCTTTCCACCACTCCATCTCACGCTTGGCGTTGCTCTTGGTGATGTGAGTTTTGCATGAAGCTGCTCAGCCATGGAAGCCCATTCCATGAAGCTCTCGCCGAACAGTTACGCACTATACGCCTCAGCACTCAGCGACCCCGCTCTGTTACTTTACGTGGTCTGACACTTTGTAGCCGAGTTTCTGTTGTTCCTAAATGCTTCCACTTTGCAATAATGCCCCTTACAGTTTACTGGGGAATATCTAGAAGGGAAGAAATTTCACTAACTAACTTATTGCAAAGGTCGCTTTCTATGACAATACCACACTTGAATCCACTGAGTTCTTCAGAACAACCCATTATTTCCCAAATGTTTGTAAACCTCACTGCATGGCTATGTACTTGATTTTATACACCTGTGGCAATGTGTCTGAATGAAACACTCGAATTCAATAACTGAGAGGTGTGTCCCAATACTTTTGTCTATATAGATACACACACTGTTGCCTCACACCTCTGTGACCGGGGTTTGAGTCTGTCTCCACCATGGCTATGGAAGTTACTTGCCTTGCATCTGTAGCTTCTGGGATAGGCAGTAGACCTCTTGTGTAGGACAAGCTGGTACAGAAAATGGATGATACCTTGTGTGTATGTGTGTGTGTGTGTGTGTGTGTATGTGTGTGTATGTGTGTAGACTCACATAGTGATTTTATATTTCATTCAGTGTAGAGGTGAAAGACAAAGGCACACACATACGTGCATGTAGATCAATGGACATAACTTTATCTGTCTTTGCCAGAATCATCAGTCAGTATTACACTAAATCTCTGCTGGAAAGAGCGATAGAAGCTAACTGGCTATGTCAGAAGCGCTACCTGGGGGTACGGTCTAATTTAATGTGTTTTTTAAACACACAAGAAAATTCAGCGATCTGCTCTGTTACAAAGCTTCGACTGAAAAGTACAAATGAGGGCCGCAGGCTAAACTGCGTGGTTATTGTGCTGAAGTGCAGGGAGGTTAGAACAGAGCGGCATCAGTACAAGAATATCATTTTGTGTCTGAAGACTGCAAATAAAGAACAGAAACAATCTCATTAACAGATGCAGTTCTAGTCGAACAACATGCAGCCATACATTTTCCGTGACCATTTACCCAATCAGGACTTCTGAGGAGCCAGTCTCAAGTCTCATCTACCAATCCTGGGAGACTTTTTCATTCACTTACTAACTGCCACTGATTCACCTGAACAAGAACGTGTTAAGGGGAGCGAGCAAACACACCGCAGGTGCTGGATTTAGTGCAGGATTTTGAAAATGTGATCCAAAGCCAGTTCAGATAGAATTGGAACTCTTAAAAGAACCGGGCTTGAAGCCGGAATGAGGCAAAATCTAACCTTATTGCCTAGCTATTGGAAAGCAATAATACAGTATTAAAAACACGAAAAAATAAAATGAAAACTCTTTACCTAGCTTTCAAGCAGCTGTTCAAATTACTGCAGAATATCCAGCTTTATAAAGGAGGATTGTAAGTGATTAGCGTGTGATCAACAGACAATCATGAAGAATTAGCAAAGCATTATATACTCAGATACTATGAATCTAAACTGCATGCAGAGTGGTGGAAGTAACACAAATGCATGCATCCATCCATCCAAGTCTATGGTAGCATAAATAAGGTAAATCACAAAAAATACATAGTAAATAAAATACAGTGTTGAGGTTTCACTCCAAAGAACACCCAGGTTGGAACAGATTTTAGCATATAACCAATGAATCTGCATATAGATACACCCAGGTGAGTGTAAACCACATGCAGGTGAGCACTAACAGAGCAGTGAATTGTAAAAAGTTTTGAAAACATTCAAGTTTAATAGAGTGCCCACTTCCAGGACTGCTGATAAAATTCAGAAAGATGCGGTTGTAACTGTCTTATTTACTTTCTCTGCACACTGTTAAATTCATAGAATGCAAAATCTCTTGAGAGTGACAATAAAGATATGATCTATATATCCTTAAGGCAATATACTATACTGATAAAAGTATTTTTCGGTGATTTAGAGAATTTTCCATACACACATGCATGCACACATACAGTACAGTATATAAAAAATTACTACACGTCGATTAATGTAATGAATTAATATTTATAAAACTTAGATGTGTTTAACTTATAAAACTAGATATGTCTATGTTGAATCCCCAAATTAATGTAGAATTAACACGAAGGGGGCGGCATGGTGGTGCAGTGGTTAGCACTGTCGCCTCACACCTCTGGGACCCGGGTTCGAATCCCCGCCTGG
>JAODJX010000119.1:26885958-26911483 GCA_026776945.1 Isichthys henryi | reverse complement strand
TGCCCATTGCTTCCGGGATAGGCTCCGGACCCCCCGCGACCCAGTAGGATAAGTGGTTTGGAAGATGGATGGATGGACTAACACAAAGAAGAGTACATGGCTCATTGTTGCAAACTGATTACTATAACATATTGATTTTCTTTAATTATTAAAATTAGTGTGAAGATCGACCCAAATCATATAAATCCACTGTCTATACTTTCAATTTTGCCTTTGGATTAGTTAATCAGGTTACCATTTATTTCTGTAATAAACAAAAATATTGTTCCTCTCCCCTTGGCGCTGTCATATGTGCACACCAAAGTCATCTGTGGTAATGCAGAACCGAGATTCATCGCTAAACATGGTACAACGCCACTCGGCATCAATCCATGCCTCCCAGTTATGGCACCACTTCAAACTCAGCCGTCTCTGCGCTGGTGTTAACAGCAGCCTATGCACGGGACGGTGAACCCGTAGTCCGGCTGGTGCCAGTCGTCCAGACACGGTGAGAGATGTCATGGGGTGTTGCAGAGAGTCCAATACCTGTGTCCGGATGGCAGGTGCAGATGTCATGGGGTTCTGTAATGCTTGACACACAATGCGATGATCCTCCCTTGGTGTGCTCTGTCTTTGGCGCCCGGAACCTTCACAACGTGTGTGGGTGCCCTCACGTGCCCATTGGTTCCATCATCGGGCAACTGTGACATCTGCATGCCTCACATGCTGAGCAATTGCAGAATACGGCCATCCGGCCTCATGCAAACCCACAATGCGACCCGACTAAAACTCAGATCAAGTGCTGGTAATGCTGTCTAATGCGTCTACGATAACTATTTTTTTGTCACTAAGTGTGGTTGTGTGTGTGTGTGTGTACACACATACACACATATAAACAACATGATTATAGCTGTTATTTTAGTATTAAAATTTAACCATAAATTTTAGGTTTTGCATTATTCCCCGAAGAGGTTATATAAATATCAGTATATAAAATTTTTATATAAGATCAACCTTAATCTGTCAAAATATGCTATTCCTTGAAGCAAACTTTAGAACAGGGTCCAGGGTCGTAAAATATTATTCTCCACAGATGTTTTCGTCTTGAATGAAGATAAATCAAAAATCAACTTACATTCTGACTTCAAAGCAAACCATAGGCCAAGAACTAGATGTTTCTTTCCTGTCAAGTGTGAAGGGAGTGAGGTCCTTTCTAAGCATGTTTTATATACAGTATTTTATTGATAAATGGGATTTACAGTAGCATTCCACGCATACCAAGATTCTGAATGTTGTTCCTTCTTCGTAATACAGATATTCCTGAAATACGCAGCTAAATCGAAGGCTACAAGTGAAAATCTGGAAGTCAGTGTTTCTAAAATGTTTCACATGACTCACTTGCAAAGCCCCAGTTGAATTACATGTTTTGTAGGATGTGAGTCCATGGATTTGAAAATGTCCTTTAACAGTGCATGAGAGGGGATTTCTTCCTTAGCTCTGCCATTCTGGATGACTTTGGCGTGTCAGTGGTTCCATCACTGATTGATGGCTTATCGAAATGCTTTATATTAGCTATTGATGACTGTCCTGCTGCTCTGTAACAGCAAAGATGGAAAAACAGTGTCACATCCTTTTTCACACTTTTGACACAACAACTGACATTTCAGTCAGCATGTAGTCTCAGTCATAGACCTTTTCTTAAGTAATAAAATAGATGAAGGAAAATCTTTTTCAGCAGGCATAATGTCAAAATAAAACAGACAGTAAAAGATGATGAATGTCCTTAATTTACTTTATATTACAGTATAAAACTTTTGTTGCATATATGCAGGTTGATAATGACATTCAGCAGACTATGTAGAAAATGGTGAGCAGTCGTGCTGGGGGAGGTGATTTTTTTTAAAGCTCCTGTACCTACACATTTCCACACTCTTCAGAGCCCAGGCTGCAATTGCGTCTGCAAACTGGGACAAACAGAAGCGAAAATGGCTGACGAAGGAAAGTTTGATGTGCTGTGCTCTGTACAAAAGAACAAAAGAGGGAGAAACCTGAAAAATTCTGCATGGAAAACAGTTTTTAGTGAAAGGATTTCAACTGATTACATTGTTCTTATTGTACAACACATCAGCCTGTGTGTGATTTTGGGTTGGGTCTGAGAAAAGCGAATTCCCAGCATTTCGGCTTTACCGGCTGTGCACTGTTATCTTTCACAGATTTTCCAAGGGAACTTCGACAACGAGACGCACAGAAAGAATGTGATCGAGCCGCCCATCTCCGCCCGTTTCCTGCGGATTCTTCCGTGGTCGTGGTACGGGCGGATCACCTTGCGGGTCGAGTTGCTGGGATGCACGGAAGAAGACTAAACAACTGCCCCCCTCCCCACTGCACCCCCACCCCAACCCTCTCCCCATCCCTGTGGTGTACTGGAATATCAAATATTGAATATCAATCCAGTATCTTAACATAAACTTTGTGAAACCTGTAAAAATAATATATTTACACTGGGTTTTTAAGAACAAGTGTCATGGCTCACAGGAGTTTGTGTTTTGTATAATGATCTTAATCTGTTCTGGGCAAGATTTAGTTTTTTGTTCAAATTGCCTTTTATCATTTTTAAGATATCGCTTGCCCTTCTGTGTTTTGCTTCGTCTATGGAACGTTTTTTGTTTTGACAAAATTTTTCACACTGTGGTACGCGCATTATCATAGCTACAGTGCTGTTGTTGTTGTAGTTATTATTATTATTATTATTTATTTTATTTATTTTTTAATGAAAAAAACAGACCCTTTCTAATATGCCTCTTTTGGGTGTATAACCTTTGACTGTTGTTCAAAACAAATAAATAAATAAGTAAGACCTGTTTAAATACTGTCATAAAAAATGTAACCACTAACAATTTAATGTATGATCGGTTTATGCTTTTTATTTGACAATGAACAAACATAAATGTCTGGGGTTTAAGGAAGAATCATTGTAAGATATTTTAAGACAATTTTAAACTAAATTGCATGCCATACAGTTTACGGTAATAAATGCATATAAACAAGACATAAATCAGTTTACCATTTATTTTATTTCAGTATTTTCGTTTAAGGATAAATTTTGTGTGGATTTCCCTTATTTCTGATTATTACTGGGAAAGTTTCACCGAATTTACCCACACAAAAAAGCCGATTCATTTAATGAACAATGGATCGAAAAAAAAATGGGGTACTGACAGGAATGGATCTGATTTCTCACATATTATCTTTATTTTTTAATTTATTTATTTCACGATCTTTTTCTTTGTATTCCCATTTTCTGACTGCACTTTATTCTTCTTGGAAAATCACTCTATGTAATGCCCTGCCATGAAATTCTTTATCAACTATAAATGTAACTTGTCCTTTCAACTGTCTTTGTGGATCCAAAATGTTGTGTTGAGCAGAAAATTACACACCCTTTGCCCAGAGTTACAAATCATAACCCCAACAGGAAACCATCTGTTGCACTAAGCAATTAAAATTAAAAGTAGGATTCCAGTTAACGGCATTATAATTTATGATTCTATGATTCTATTACATGAACCAACTATCTCGTAATAGTGAAAAATGTAGCATTTTATGCTACTCCATATGTTTAATCGAACATATGCTATTTTGATGTCCCTGAAGAATATAAATACACTGAAAAATGACAAAGTAACAAAGTCGTGCCTCTTCTGATATCCATGGTCGCCAGCTTGGGTTTTACTGAAGCCGTAATCAATTACAGCTCAGCTAGCTGCTCTTCGAACTTAAACCATATTTAAATAGTCAATAGTCAGGCTAGTCGAGTAAATCAAATTTTAGTTCTTTGTCAGCGTTTTCTGTGTCTAAATATAATAGTTAAATGAGAGATAATAAGTAATTCAAAGCAATCTTTATATGGAAGAGACGTTGGAGAAATTGGATTGAATGAAACCAAAGATGGACGGTGTCTTATTAATACATTGTGTTCTACGCATTATGCTACATGACAGCTCAATAAACTGTACTAACCACACATGAAGTCAAGCAGCTTCGTGTATCAGATTATCTCTCAATACCCTTTAGATGATCCCATAGAAATAGAAGTTCGGCAAGTCAATCGCCACCTTAATTCCAATAATACCTGTGTGAAGAAATATTGATTGTAGTACACATAAAAATGCCATTTGCACATATTGAGAGAGGTATATAATTAGCTTTCTCTCTTTAGAAAAGGCAAAGCATTTTTCATTGATTGTTAATAAATATAAACATTGACATATCTTTTGACCAAATCTGTTTCAGTTTGTCTCGATACCGTATTCTGTCAGGAATAGTATTAAAAATATATATTATGCCATTTCTAAAGTAACTGTTGAGGGCTATAAAGTAGATTTTCATGTCATTTATTTTGTTTTTCTGACATTGCAGTGTCAATTAATGAATTTTCAGGCTTTGGAAAATGTATGCATGAAGTCATGACCCAGCAATGAGATTTAAAAATATATATATATGTCCACAGGCACATGATTCGTAGTATATTTCCATTCAGTCCAGTGTGGTTTTGAATAGATCCCAGTCTTTCGGTATGTGTGCTGTTACATAGTAATTGTCGTGAGAAGGTCTTCTCTTCTGAAGCAAAGGAGGGCAAAAAGGCCAAAGGTCAACATTCCTCCACCTAATGTCTTTGTTATCCTCTTTTATTTCAAGTGTTAACAAACGAAATATTCCAATGATATACCGACTTGTCAAAGGGGTCGAACTTTTCTTGTGTATCAGTACGTGTTTGCTTCAACAAGAGCTATCTGTTTTAACAAATAAAAACTGTCTGTGAATTAGCCTGGTCCAAATTTTATTTCCTATGAGAATAATTAGCCTTTTTTTGATTTTACTGAAACATGACTAATGAAGCAATACAAAGAGATGAGTGTATCTGATCACTGAAAGAATTTATTTGCTAAGCTGAGGCACCAGTTTGCCTTCATGTGGTCTTCTTAGTGCACACACACATATATATATGATTAAAAATGTCGAAAACCCAGTGTTATAAATGATCCATGTGGAGAAGGGAAGTCTGGGGCCCTTAATTAAGGCTTATCAGCAGGAAATCGCCCCTGTGCCAACAGAAAATCGCACCCGGGGACAGAATTCAAAACATGCCAGCATGGGCTCCTAGAGTTACAGGTTTGAGGTCAGAGCGTACAGTGCCGCTTGCTGAGAGAACTTTGCATTACAAATGTAGGTGTCAACATGGTTGAGTTCACAAGAATCTTATTAAAATGGCTAAAATGTCTTTGGAAACTAAAGTAGAAGCAGGCAGATTAACTTTCGCAAAGCATATATAAGCATTATACTATCAATTATGAATTAAATTCAGGTTTGTGGCTGTTAATATGGTAATTGCTGATTACTTCAGCCTTGTTTTCTAAGTTTTACAGAAATTTATTTAGCATATGCTTTTATCCAAAATGACATACAATTAAGGAAGCAGGGTCAGACGGCCCCTGGAGTAATTAAGGCTCTTTCTCAGGGGCCCGACCGAGAGATTACTCTGCCAAACACGAGGGTTAGTACTTCTGCGGTAGCAGCAAGGGCCCCACAACAGGCAGTATGACACACAAAACACTATGTGGCACTTCCCAGCTGCAAACATGATGCAAGGAGTCAGGAAGTGAGTTGATTTGAAATAACAGTGCTTTGTATTGCCAGTCCTGAAAAGGACACGTGGTTCAAACAGTAAAGGCACTTACACAACCATGCAAAATGAGAGCAATACAGGGGAAGTACAACAACACATCATGATTGGATATTTGGGACAGTGAGAGACACAAGGGGCATGTAACATGTTATGAAAGCACAACAGAGGTAATACAGGGTTCAGTGTAATCGCTACATTAATGGATGGAACTAACAATATTAATCTAATAAACAAGAAGGCCGGCAGATAATCGGGAATGCAAATTCACACATGATATTTGCAGAACTTACAATCCGGGTGAAATTCACCCCATCTGGAGCCGAAAGCACTGTACCAGTATTAGAAAGAGCCACGTTAAGAGTTGGCTGTCCTGAGCTATTACACAGACCCTGCCCACCTACAGTAAGTACAGCAGAAATCCCACAATCACTAAAAGTGACGTCCCACAAGTGATGTGGGAAACGATGAGGCCTCAAAGTAGGTTTCAGGGAAGCTGAGCTGCTTGGGAGTGGATGATGCTGAAGAAGTTGAGGCCTGTGTGGTCTTTGGGAGGTATGCAGCCTGACGGTCATGGTGCACCATGACAGAGTGGGTCCCTGGCTCCAACCAAACCTGCTACACTATACAGTATATCCAGGTGGCCAAAGCACAACACAAGACCCCCGCCAATCACCTGATAGCTTTAGTGATACTCCTTTTCGCCAGCAAGGATTGTACATTCAGACTCTAGTCCCCGTCTTCAATGGAGCTCCCTGACAATGCAAGTTGCAGACCCGCTTCTGCCAAATCCTCACTGCTGCCAGATTCCCCCAGGTTAGTGCTTGCACGCTCCCCAGGTGCTATCACAAGTCCCATACGTACTGCGGAGCGGTGCTCAGCTTGCTCCAGGAGGCTTGCCAAACACTGGCTTCACGGGGGTATGGAGTTTGCAGCCTAACATCAACAATGCCAGTGTGAACCCTGCTGTCCTGCAGGCATACCAAAAAAATGCTGGTCCAAGTCTCACTGGTGCTTACTGTAGAGAAGGGCATGTTATGCAGTGAGTATTCGGCTAAAACGCTCCAAGAGGCCGTCACTCTGTAGGTGCAGTGAAGTCATACAGTTCATCTTTATCCCCAGCAGGTGGCAAAGCTCCATCAAGACCACAGCCTCATAGTTCCTCTCCTAGGTGCTATGGAGCTCCTCAAGTGCCCTAAAGCCACTGAAAAACTCATCGACAAGTTTCACCACAGTCACAGTGGTGCTCTGTTCCAGCCCAGTGTATAACTCGGGCCACCCTGCTGTCCCATAACCAGCCCAAAGGCTATGTCAGGGTGGAATCTGCTCTCTGAACTTGCTCCAGATGGTATTAGTTCAAGCCCTGCAGCTCAACAAACTGCTGAGGAATAATGGTCCTGGATACAGCTGCCCCTCACTGCTGTACCTGTAGATTCGTCTGGGTGAGTGACAGTCTGGCTGTGGTGGTCTTGTGATGTGTCCAAAGCTGATGTGACCCTCCCTGAGTTGCCTGTGTTCTAGTCACTGGCAGTACCCACACTTGACTCTATATATAGCCCATTCACACCAGGGCCAGTTCCAGTACTGAGCTCGAATTCCAACCTGGGCGTTGCATTCACACCAAAAATAACAGCAGTGCATGGACGATATATCCGGGCTGGAGCTCATTTTTCTGGCCCTGAAAGACTGCTGGGTCAGA
This sequence comes from Isichthys henryi, assembly GCA_026776945.1. NCBI lineage: Eukaryota > Metazoa > Chordata > Actinopteri > Osteoglossiformes > Mormyridae > Isichthys > Isichthys henryi. Next base: position 26,904,122 of record JAODJX010000119.1, on the reverse strand, counting down.
GTTGGGCGTGTGTGATATCAGAAGGCGCGATTAGAGTCATCAGAGCAGAAAGCAATAGTTTTCAAAACAATGTGTAGTGAATTGGAGAAGGCAGAAGTTATCAGACTAAGGGAGCAAGTTTTTAAAAAATGAATCCAGGACCTACTGCACCAGCGTAAGGTCTCACAGTGGGTCCAAGGATCTCATCCCGATAGCCTACCTAATGGCAGTCAGGGTGCCGTTGTCTAGCCTGTAGAGGTCTGTGCGTCCCTCCATAGATATGCCTCCCCAAACCATTACTGACCCACCACCAAACCAGTCATGCTGAACAATGTTACAGGCAGCATGACATCCTCCATGGCTTCTCCGGACCCTTTCATGTCTGTCACATCTGCTCCGGGTGAACTTGCTCTCATCTGTGAAAAGCACAGGGTGCCAGAATACCAGAATTGCGGACCTGCCAATTCTGGTATTCTATGGCAAATGCATATCCAAAGGTGAACTGTTGCATCACTGTAGTAAACTGCGTGATCAAGCAGGTCGATGCAACAGGACTCTGGAATTAGATGTTTGAACTTGGCAGGGGCGTTGCAGAACCCAAAATGAAGAACCCTGAAATGCCACAGGTCTCTGGAATTAGATGTTTGAACATGGCAGGGGTGTTGCAGAACCCAAAAGGAAGAACCCTGAAATGCCACAGGTCTCTGGAATTAGATTTTTGAACTTCGCAGGGGCGTTGCAGAACCCAAAAGGAAGAAGCCTGAAATGCCACAGGTCTCTGGAATTAGATGTTTGAACATGGCATGGGTGTTGCAGAACCCAAAAGGAAGAAGCCTGAAATGCCACAGGTCTCTGGAATTAGATTTTTGAACTTCACAGGGGCATTGCAGAACCCAAAAGGAAGAAGCCTGAAATGCCACAGGTCTCTGGAATTAGATGTTTGAACTTGGCAGGGGCATTGCAGAACCCAAAAGGAAGAACCCTGAAATGTCACAGGTCTCTCCCCAAGGTGAATACTGTCTTCTCTCTGGCCTCCGGTGTGGGTTCCACCTGCTAATAGCCGCTGCATTGTTCTGGTGAATTGAACCAGCATAAGCTAGCCAGCATGTTGAGGGTGTTGCTAATACACAACCGGGGGTAGGAGTCCTGCTTTTTAATTGTAATTGTGTTTAATTGGCACTAGTCTATACAAAGTCACCATGAGCCTACCTTCATCTCGGCTAGGACAGCTGGGTTATGAAAGTGACTAGCATATGATGCTAGACAAGGCTAGATGCTGTCTTCTCCCCTGCTACCACAGTGATGCTGTGGACAGGGTAATGGTGGTGGGGGTTCTTTTCCAGGGTGTTCTTCTCCAGGTCGAGGAAGGTGTGGTGGTGGACGAGGAGGTCTATCCCCAGGATGTCATAACGGATTTGTAGATGCATATGTCCATGAATGGATGCGGCCTCCACCATCACTCTTTGCAGGTTAGAGATGGTGGAGAAATTGTCGATCAGGGCATGGTAACACATTCCACCAATGTTGCAGGACAGAAGGGGCAAGAAGGGGCTGCACAAGATGACCGACAAGGTAGATGGTGTCAGTGGCCTGATGGGGTTCAGGAACTCGTTTCTCAACGGCTCAGGGACGATCTCACAGCAACATCACAGCGGCCTTGCTTCCTGCAGAAGCAGTAGGTGAAGCCTGAGTCTTTCTGATCTTGGAGTTAGGTTTGTTGAGTGCGGGGGTCTTCTTCGTCTGAGGACAAGGCAGCCTGAACTAGGGTGTGATGTGGAGCTGCAGTTCTAAACAAACTACTGGAATCAGGTCAGCAGCCTGTACTCCCAGCTTCTCTCCTCTGATGGTAGCTGGTGAAAATTCAGATTGTTTATTCTTATTATTTTCTTGTTTGTAGTTAACGAACTTCTTAATTTAAGCTTACCTCTGGTCTCTGGTCTCGCTATCACCTCCTGTCAACCACCTATCGCACGGAACTAGCCCACTCGTCCAACCCACCACTAAACCACCAGTGCAGGGTTACACTTATACTTACACTGATAAAAAAAATAAAAAGAGTATAAAAACTGTGCAAGTTGCAGTGTTGTTATGTATTCTGTCACACTAAGATAAATCAACGTCGCTAAAATCAGCAGCCCAAAATGCGGCTTTGTTTTTCTGTTGTAAAACAGACATGCTGCATGGTTTTAAAAATGACATTAAGCTCAAGCCTTCAAGCCACATTGGGCATCATTATCCGTTACACCATGTAAAGTTTCATAGCCGTGAGCTCAGCAAGTGATGCGAGTGAGGAGCGGCCGTCGGCACGGTAACGGGATACGCGTGTCAGTCGCATTATCTGTCGCTTACTCACCGTGTCCCAAGCGAAGCTGGCCAAGCTGTGCTTCACGCTGTAATGGATTCCCTTTCCTAAACTCTGCTGCATATCCGATAAAAATAGGCCGAGAGCTTTGCGATAGGAAGACGTGGATGGATCCAAGCCAAAATGTTGCAGAGAAAAAAAGTAAAAAGAGTTGACCAAACCCAACAGAAAACCAAGCAAAGTGCTAGTTTTCCTAAGTGGTTAAAATAACTCGAGGAATGACGCCCTTCCATTATGTACAAGCAGAAGTTGGCCACCTATAAAACCCATTAACTGCAAATAGCCTATTTAATAGTGTGACATTTCTAAAATTGGAGCTTGAGAACAAGATTCATCCAAGGTACACACCTCATCGAAAGGATGTGGCTAATTACGGTGCAGGCAAGTGCTCCGGTCCTTGCAGGCAACAGGGCGTAGGCCGGGATTCCATCAAGCTTGGTATTGCTCCACTGGAGTAATTATTTGGTTTCTAAGGCAGTCCCATTATTTACGTGTAACTGAAGCGCTAATTACTATGAATCCTCCACAGCATACACACCCTGGTCCCGGGGGGGCCTAGCTCTGCACCCCTAAATTAGTGAGATCCAGGTAACAGACTTATATATAAGCATAGCATGAACTAGCAGGATTGTGAAGATCTGCTGGCTTGAGCCGTCCAGGGGCACATCTCCCAGAGGCACTGCAGTAATACTGTGATCCTGAGTTAATTGGAGGTCAATGGGACAGACTATTTGTAGTGAGGCAAACCTTTTGGGAGACAGGCCACATAGTTACCAGCTGAGGTAAACTAAATGCTCATAACGTACTGTCCTCATATCAAAGACCTTTTTTTAAGCATGTCTCACCACATACTGGGAAGTTCATAACTCTTCGTGTCACTGAAGATAGATTTCGGGGACAATGTTGAGTAACAGTTGAAAAAGGTAGACTGTTTATATCATTCAGTCTAAAATATGGAATTTGTTACTCAACATTCTGAAGCTTTTGTCCTGAAAGTATGCTACTGCCATTATCAAAGGTGATCTCCAGTCGATTCTCAGGGTGAGCAAAAAATGACAACTGACAACCATTATTGACTTTCATGTCTGTATGAGTCATCTTGAACAATGTAAAAAATTATGTATGAGGAAAGGATATATCATACTGAAAGGAAAGAGAAGGTGGCATATCACCCAAAGGAAACAGATGAAATTAAACAGTCAGGGCTGAGTAAAAATGTCCCATTTAGGCTTCGGTTCTCATTTGGATCAACAAAAAGATTTTGAATCAGATGGGCCTGAGTGCTCTACACAGTGAAAATCAAGTGTGCCTCTGGACCTTTCAGAGACAGATCAGGTGAACAAGATGATAGCTGCCTTCTGAATGGTCTGCAATCCTCTAGTTGATTAAGAAGCCATCTGTTCCCCCCTTGGACATGTAGAAATATATATCTGGCAGCATAGTAATGTTGTAGCGTGTTGGAAATCCTGACCATACAAGACATCTGGCTCAAGCAGCCATCTAATTACAACAATAGCTTAGGGGAATATCAATAATTCTTCTGTTTTTATTGGAAGGTTATGTAGATTACATGGAAGAACCAGAAAACTTTACTTCACAGTTTATTTTTTTATTTATCTAGAGGAAAAACATAGTTAATCTCTACTCTGCAATCGTAAAAATTTCTGTAAATTTCTGGATCTATCGAGTCATAAGAAGATCTACACTTTAGGGCTAAAATGATGCGGACACCATCATGTCCAACATCTCATTCCAAAGCCAAGGGTAGTAATATGCAGCCATGGAAAAAAATAAAAGGCCATTATATATTTTTAAATAAATCTGCATTTTCAAACCCTGGTTTAATCTGCTGGCCGAAGGCTACGCTGAGCAGCAAGTTGCTTCCAGACCCATAATTTCTAAGACAGAAGGACACAAAAATAAGGTGAAACAGGAGATACTGGGAATGACCAGAAACCAGTCAGGTAAAGGGCAGAAGCGACTTTCTATTTCCAGAAATGACTTATCTGAAAGTTTCTCATGAATCATAGGGCAACATCAAGTGACCTTCAAAAGGGATGGGAAGCATTAAGTGCAGGTGCGAAGTGGACAGGTGCGTATCAGACTCCTAGAAGCAGGACTGAAGTCCCATAAAGCAAGGAAGAAGTCCTTCGTTAATGAGAAACAGGGAAGAACCAGGCTGCAGTTTGCAAAAAAAAAAATCTCAAATCCCATTAATTGAGAAATGGGTGAAACAAGAAAAATTGTGCTGTAGTCTCTTAATTTTTTCCACAGCTGTATATTTGGTTCAACCTTTGTTGCTATAATAGCATGTACTCTTTGGGAAGACAGTCCATTAGATGCTGGGTCATCGCTGGTGGGATTTGCTGCCATGCAGGTTGGCTATTGGGGTTGGGTGATCAGATCCCTTTCTCTGAGCTTCTGTCTCATATCACTTCACAGCTGAACTTTCTCCCAGACGTCTCCACATCACAGTCACTGCCCTTGCAGGTGACCAGGGCAGTTCTAGCAGAGCAGAAATGTGGTGAACTGACATGTTGTAAAGAATTAATAGAGGTATCCACGTACTTTTGACTATGTAGTCCAGTTGGCGTCTTTTACGGCTGATTTATACTTCTGTGCCAAGCCTGTGCCGTGACGTACACACTTACACCAGCGGCACTTACGCAAAAAAATGCTGGGTGATGCAGTTGTTTATGTTGCACTTATTGCCTTTCCACCCTTAGAAATATTCAATTGCTGAATCAGTCGAGTCTTGGTTACATTTGTGCCGCTCCAAACTTCCCGTAGAACAATATTGAAAAATATGTCAAGCCGCTACAAAGTTACATTTCATACCTTTTCCATTCTAAAGTTAGTGTCTGTATTGTATATACTGCACCCTTTTTTCTTGTGTAGTGAGAATGAAATTAATGGAGGTAAGTGAAATTGTTGCTGTCATCCTGAATGTTTGTATACCTGTTACTACAATGCCTACTGTGACTTATTTAATGCTAGATATAAATAGTCCATCAGTTTTAACCAGTGATATAAGTACACTGGGGATATACACTTTCTCCAGTTCCTGCCTTCGTCCTGTGTTATCTTTCTGTCCACATCTCTTATGTTAGACGGGTCGGTGCCGACCCGTGTGTTAAATCAGCCATAAAATACCCTCAAAGCCATAATTTATCGTCCAATTTGTTTCTTACCTCTTGGGTACCTTGTTAGGCTTCCTTATCCATGAAAAGATTGGTTTTAATATTTTTGGCGTGGCTTTTTGGACCTTTCTTTTGACACCATACCTCTCGTTTTCAATAAAAAAAATAATGGTAAAATAAGCTTCAAGTGAATGAAATAAATAAACTGAATGTCTTATCTTGCCTTGTGTGTCTGGGCAAGCCTTGCCTAGTGACATTTTTTTTGTTTGTTTTTTTATGTATAATTTTTTTAAATAGATTTCCTGATGCAGTACACAAATCTATGTGGTGCTTTTATGCATTTTAAACTTACAAACAGGTCAGTGCCGACCCCCACACCGCAGGAAAAAAAATTGAATGCTACCACGCAGACCAATCACAGTTCTTGTGGTCTGTGCTGCAGCAACATGTAGTTACATATCTGGGGAGGTGCACATCAGGCTAAGGTGTGGACTACAGTGTGGGGTGCACGGCTACACCATACTTACAACATCGACTCGACGCAGGTGTAATAATCAGCCTCTAGTGCTCTTATTTCAAGGTGACCAGTGATGCTTTAAGTTGAGTGGAACATGGAGCAGAGTGGAGATAGAGTGGATCATCTCCAAAGCAATGTAAAAATGTTGATATTTTAAATGCGAACCTTCTATGAGATTTTCAAAGATGATTTCTCAAAGAAACACAGATGTGCATTGAAATATTCTGATTTTCATTTAGAAAAACATGAATAGTAGATTACTACAATACATATGCAAACTATAAAGAGTGACAGACCACGTATTCCCCCCAATCTAATCTCTACACCTCCCACACCCCCCAGCCTCTCCCATTTCTAGAATTACGGGATGAATAAAATGGGAATATAAAAGCCAACAAATGTGTTTTTAACTGAATGGTCCTATTTGTGACATATAACTCACCTACACCTATTCATTTATGATGCATTGTACTTACATGCCAATCTGCGCAGTCTTTTCCGAGTCTGTTTATTTGTCCAATGTGAGCGTAAGAATTGTAACAGACACACCAGTGCACTGCTGAGATACTCTGTATGTCGGCAGGTGAACAAAACCGTTTGCACAATTTAGTTTGACTGGCCCACAAAATATTAAATATTAAATTGAGCTCGCGAAATCGCTTAATCGTGCAGGCAGTTTACTTTCTTTTGTTCTCTCAGTTTGCTCTTTCAAGCACTCAAATGAATTTTTAACGCAATTAAACATTTCACTTGTGTTCTTGTTTAAAGAAAACGTGCTCACAAACAAAGCTTCAACCTATTCAATGATGGAAATTAGGGGTTACGGTCATCTAATTCTTAATACTGCACATGATAATAACCAATATATGCATACAGCTACACTTTCTGAAAATTTTGCTTCTATTTGCATATTTCTGTATCAGGTAAAGGGCAGAGTGTGGCTAAGTCTCTGTGCCTGTGATTATAAAGTCACCAGTTCAAGTCCAACCTTGGCTGAATAGTCATGTCTGGGGGCCCTTGAACAAGGCCCCTAACCCCCAGGTCGATGGGCACCACTGCAGGTGGCCGCCCTTCACTGCCAAGCTTGGTCTCACCTACATGTGAGTCATGGCGAGCCAGATGGGGTAGGTAAAAAGAGAATTTCCCCACAGAGATCAAAAGTCATCATCATTATTATTATTTTTTTAATTAATTTTAATGAGGAAGCCACACACAGCTTTACATTAATGTTTTGCTCCTCGTTACATTGCAACATAATCGCACAACAAAAGACAGAACATCGTTACAGCAGGAAAGCGCATCTATTGTTTCTTTTCTTGTCAGAGATTTCACCTTCATTGTGTCCCCTCAATGCCTGCTCTTACGACCCAAGAATTTAATCGCATTAATCAGTCTTTTTGTTACCTCCTGGTTTTTCCTCACCATGTCATTGTGCTTAGCTAACTGGACAGGCATGCATTTGTCAGTCAAACTATCAATCCTCACTAATGTTGCCAAGAAATTAGGGAAGCCAACAAGCAGCTCCCGAGATCCACGGCAATAAAATGTGCTGCAATCTCGCAGCCGGAAAATGCGAGACAAATTGCAACCCATACTGGTTCAAAGTGGGACAACACATTTTATTTTTCAATATGGGGTGATTGTTGAAAATACAGGAGAGGTACAGACTTAATTGCATCACTTCATTGACACATATAATAAAATAACTGACGCAGTAAATACTAAAATAATTGAACGTGAAGGTTACTTCTATCTGGAGGGTTAAAGGTCATGGCCACCAGGGGGCAGTGCAAGAAAACATCTTGGTCGGCTCCTTTTCTTCTGGTCTCACTTGTTGTGTATGAGGTTGTGACATGAAATGATGTGCACTCCCTGCCTCCACAGCAATCAATAAACAGATTTGTTCGCAATTTGGACACCACCAAAGTAGTTCAGCAATCGGCTCGTTGCTGAGTTCGGCACGTTCAGTTCCAGCACCAAGTCTAGAGCGCCTCATAAGACCTAATACTTACCAACTGATTCTACCAGACATCTATTCAGGAGTTAAGAGTTAAAAGAACCAGTTAGTGAATGTGCCTGTCCCAAGAACCCTTGGGAACCGTCTTTGCTGAGGATTTAGACATGCATAATATAAACTAAGGCCTGAAGCCTACATACTCGGCATGTTAATAAACAAAACATATGGTATATGTTTGTGCCGTTAATATTGCTTTTATCCTTTAATTAAAGCATTTTTATTTGACATATATGAAAATTTCTTAAGGTACCTGAGATTTTATCAGGCTTTTGGAGGCTGACTATTCATTTAAAGTTAAACCATTAAAGCTTACTTATGTTTTTCATTTTAAGTTTGATTCAGGGATACCACCCAAAATTATTGCATTTAATTACGAGTGTCACACAGAGAATAACAAAAAAAAATCGCAACAAAATGCAAAATGTGTTAATCTTCAATATCAGATGCATAAGGTACTATATCCAACTTTGTTTGGCAGTCGAAGCTGCGTAAAAGCTGGCTAATCACTAAAAGTAATGTTTCAACCAAACAGTAATGTAGATTAGCTGTGGCCATTTATCATCTACCACATTCGGTTTTTTTTTAATTTAAAATTTAAAACTTTACTGTTAACCTCAATGACTTTGTATTCATAGACTACCTATTTAGACATAATGGGGCACTAAAATGGCTTTATAAATTATGTCTATATAGAGAAGTTTGATGTTTGATTTGCAATTTTCCATAACACAAATAGACTGACAGAGATGGGAATTACAGTCAAATGACAGACAACTTGACTCAAACTCAAGTCACAAATTTAATGACTTATGACTCAATGACAAAAATGATATGGAAGGAGGAGGAGGTCTCTCAGAGCTCCAAGATCTGTTTGGCTGGAATAAATGTAGTATATAAATATATAGCTTATAATAACACCAACATTTGTTTTTTAGGCAAGCAGAAGAACACTGGCCAGATTTGGTCTTGCTGCTTTGTACTGAAAGACAAAACAAAATTTGAAAGTGATGAAGTTGAATGACTGTGTTTATTTCTATTATTTAAATGATTTTATATTGGGGTAAACATGACCCCGATAGGTTTCAATATATAAATACAACACAAATAATGTTTACTTGAAATTAATGAAAGCGGGTGATGCCCAAATCAAAGGATGGTCAATAAGTTTTTAATTAATAATGTGGATTGTACTTGGGATAAAAGCTGCAAGTGCTAAGGAAAAGTATTGATTTTTGTTTGACAAAATATGCAAATTAGTTGCAATAATAATAACAATAATCTTTTTTTTTTTTTTTAGATGACATTAATTACATAACTAATAATGCTTGGAGGAGAGATACGTATTGCTATTAACATTCTGCTGTTACAATTGCCTCTTACAGTGACCTCAGAGACACCAGTCTGTAGGATGAGGGTTATGGCAGTTTCAACTCTTCAAGTGCAATGTTCAAACGTCTCTAACAAATTTACTTACAAAGAATTATTCATTAATGTGAACATAATGACAGCTTTTATCTTTAAAACTCTTCCTACAGATGATAGGTCAGGTGATGTTATCTTTAGCACCAGCCCATTTTCACAGACACATCTGAATAATTCATTCTGTAACTAAAGGGATTGAAAATATTTGGTGCATTTAAATTTCCCCAGAGCAAAACATTTGTTTGGGAGTGAAAAAAGTAGGTTAGTTGAGGAACTGCTCTCACTTCATGCTTCCTTTACAATATAATCATTATGCAGAAAATTTGCATGTTACACAATGTACGCAAGGGATAAGCTGATTAGAAGGTCTTAAATGGTAGAAATCAAAGATGAAAGGTGGAGTGTTTTATGCACTGCCATGAGAATTATAGCTGAGAGTTGGTGGAGTGAGGAGCTGCAACTGCGAGTTTCAGGAATGGAGTACTTCGTTGAGTAACCGGCACCAAACAAAATGGGGTCATGTCTCCTTTAAACGGTGAGAAAAAAGCTGTGAGACAGAAAGCTAGGGGCAGAGATACACCCCTGCCTCATCTTAAGTTGACCTTTTTTGTTCTAAAAGAGGAAATTATTCCAGTCTAAAGTTTGCTGGCTTTTTGTGGCAGTTACCTTGTGACCAGGCCACCAAAACTCAGTCCTGTTTTTCTTGCTATTTCACAACAGAACATCATTTGCTTAATGCAACAACCCAAGGTACTAGCGCCTCAGTCTGCTAGAAACAGTCATATAACTCATAGTTGCCGGTTGTCGTTATTTGGCGATAAATACGGGAACCGTAGCACTTAGTCAAGCGGACGACAAGCCGGCAGCCTCCAGAAATTGGTTCCATGGAGAAGAAAATACAAACAGTGGCTTATTAAAAATTCAGCACATCCTTACGTTCCTAACATGACAGGAAAGATGCTCAGTCTTCAGTGTACACAGTATACAGGTAAGAAAAAATAGCTGAACAGAGGGCTAACAAAGACTAACGTGCTAAAAGCACAACAAACTGATTTTACATGTAAAGGTCCAGTTTAAATAATTAAGTAACTATATCACTTATATTCCTTCAAAGCACGTTACTAAAACTTCAGTCCAGCATCACTGAATTTGTGCATTGCCTCCCTGTAAACGTGTGGTCTGGAAGAAATGCTGTACTTAAAGTCGTCGGTGGCTAAACGAGCCGGCCTGTCTGTGGCACTTAATTTATTGTGAGCGCAGAATCCTGCCTCACCTTCGCCAGCTTTTGGCGACGCCGTACCTGCCAGGGGCGTCTGCGGTGACTTTGAATGGGGTGTAATTGATGGCGCGCATTTGGCAGTTGCCTTAACGACGGAGGCTCTGCAAATTGCCCCCGCGTGTCGCGCGGCGGGTGATGTCAGACGGGGTGAAAGAATGGAGGCAGTCGGGGGAAAGAGTGTTGACAGCAGGGGCGACGGGGGTGCGGGGGACGGGAGCAGCTAAGTCAGTGCGCGTAGATACCCAGCATTCCGAGCGGAGTGGCCAACGGGAATCCAAAGTGAGCAGGAGGCTGAGATCGCATAACCGGGGCGTCCTCCAGACGCACCCTTGACAAATAGATTCATGGATTCGCAGCAACAGCGCGCCTGGAGAACCATCAATCTCCAAAACCACGGCTCCCAGGTTTAGCCACGATGGCCGGTGCGTTTTCCAGAAACATCCACTTATTCAATCCAAACACGTGATCGATGCAGCGCATTAGTGACGCAAGGTCCGAGTCCCACAATACAGCCCCTGCATCCTCAGAAAGAGCAATTCTAGTAATACAATGCATTAAGTTACATAATGTACCCAGATGATCTGAGTGACACAGACAAGGTTACCCATCATCCACAGCTCCACAGGCTGCGAGCTCCCACTGTCATTTTCTGCTTCATAAAATCAGCGTGAAATGAAGAATTTCCTAGTTGGAGGTTTCACATCCTTGCATGGCCATAACCTTCCTGCTGCAAAACCATGGTACAGTATATCCCAGCCACCCTACCTGTGTGTAGTGGTCATGTGATTTTGTACATACAGTATATCAACCACACATGCACATTTTATATGCCAACCGGACTGTATGTGACCATTGTCTTGTCTTCACTGTGCATCTACTGTATGTTTAAGAGCCACTAACAGCCAGAGACAAATTGCCTGTGTGTGTGTGAACATACATGGCCAATAAACCTGATTCTGATTTTTCCCTTCTTTTCCAATTATAGTTAGTGTGACAGTGCTGTGCTTTTTATATAAATATTTGGGAAATATTGAATATATAGAGAGGTAGCTTCTGCGTTTTTTTTTTTTTTAAAAAAAGAAACGTCACTTTTAATAAGTGTACTAGGATGGAGTGCTTATTTCTCAGCACATTAAGATATAATTTGTGAAATGCAGGAATAATATACCGTCCCATTATCCTTAGACACGCCAACGTGTTTTTGTCTGAGATTCATGTACCTTTCACAATCTACAGCAAGGTGTGTCACGGGTTTAGGGAACAATGAAATGCGAACGGAACACAAAATTCCGCAATGTTTTCATTTCCACTCACCGTCAGAGATGGTCAGAGACAGTTTGCACAGCAAAGGAGGCAAACGAGGACGGAGAATTAAATGAATGTTCTCCGTGCTCCTTTGGTACTCTCCAAGCTGTCCTCTGTCAGTTAGGGTCAGCAGCACTAATAAATCAAGTGGAGTATGAAAAGACTGTGAAATATATAAAGTAATGGATGCTGCAAGCATGCAATAAGAAACCACTGTATATAACTGTGCCAGGGATGTATTTGCGAGTCACATTGCCCGAATATAGCCTAAGGGGTAAAAGAGCCTCGTTTTAAGCCGGCAATAAATCACTTTCTTTTAGTTCTCAAGAAGTGTGTCTAAATGATGGTTTCTGTCAATTTTCGCAGTGTCACAGAAGGAGGCATTCCATTCTTTTTTACCTGAAACTGCAACAGAGTTGTATCTTACAAACAGCTGCTTCTATAACTGTATAGAATAAGAGGTGAACTGAAATGTCAAGGAAGAGCAGCTCACTCAGCTTCATTGAAAAGCCCGAATTAGATGCTCCCAGAAAAAAACAAATCAGCCAGTTCCATTCTACATCCATTTTCTGTGCCCGCCTGTCCTGTGCAGGGTCGTGGGGGTCTGGAGCTCATCCCGGAAGCTACGGGCGCAAGGCAGGGAATAACCCAGGATGGGGCACCAAGCCATCGCAGGGCACACTCACACACCATTCAAATCAGCGTGTTTTCCAATTTTTTCTTCATGGGTGTTGCTACATATTTGCATCTGCAGTGTTGTCAATCCTATTGCGTCCCAACTCATTTAACTGACCTTCTCTATAGATGTCTGCCTTCAAGCTGTTTTAGGAATATTAATCAGGTATTCAGAGGGTGTTGCTACTTCATCTTAATCCTCTTTCAAAGTGTCACCCTGTCTTAGTGGCTGTGTTTTAGGCAGCTCTTTCCATGATGTTGTATTTATGACACTTCTAGCCTCATGACCCAGGTTTGCACTAGAACCTGACAAGCGTTCATACTTTTAAAGAGACGGGGCAGAATAAATCTTTATCAGCAAAGCTTAAGCAAACCTATGACCAAATCAAACCAGCGCAGGATAAAAGGCTGGAAGATGGCGTGAAATCCTTTTAACGCTTTGGCACAAACAGCTTTGTGATGCTCTAGCATGGTTTAAATTTTTAATCCAGTGAAGGAAACTATTAGGTCAAACTGCTTTCATCAGTATCCCTGAAAAATTCTCCGGCAACAAAGGGTACAAACAAAAAATAATCTTCTCATGGCAGACAAATGACCTTTATAAACTATGAAATTATGCCATTTTAGAATTTTAAATTGCTCAGTCACTCATAAAACAGGAATGCAGCCAGACACCTTGAAATGCCTAGAAATTGGAAGAGAAAAACACCTGATAGTACAGAATTCTTGAGTTAATTGTTACTTTAGTATTTCTGTTGTAACCTACAGCATAATTTAAGTAGAACACAGTGATTCCAGAGGTAAATTCTATTCTGTATGCAGAGTATTTACAGGTGTGATGACATGATAAGCCTGGACATTGTCCTTTTGCAGAAATGATATGTGCGTGTGGGCTTATGTGCGTGTGCATTTCTACGTATGCAAATATAGATGCTCCGTCTTCTGTAATAAAGGTCAAGGGGGTAAGGAATGGAATTGACTTGCAAATGCTCCCGCGGCGTATCGGTGTGCAGACAGCTTGCGGTGTTAACGTAGAAGGCGCCGTCATGCAAATCGACTCTGTCAATGTATTGAAAACTTAAGCAAACAGCGTTCCCTGGCCGCTCGGGAAATGTTTTCATCTGGTGCCAGGAACGCTCTCGCTGGCGGTCAGGATGGCTGTCCAGAACGATACGTTAAAAAAAAAAACAACAAAAGAACGCATTCTTATCCATGCGGAGCGCACATTCGGGGGCGAACAGCACGAGGTCTTGCTCGGATGCGTTCCAGTGTTTGGCGTATGTATAGGAGTAGGGATGAATCAAAATTGGTCATGAAAGTGCATTGCATGGGTGATGCTTCTGGGCTTGTGGGGGGGGCGGGGGTGAGGGCTTTGCCGTGTGGCCTGCAACACCCTGCGGATGCAGCTGGAGTGAAGTATCAGGAAAGAGATCCTGTGACAGAGCGCAGAGCCGGGCCAGCGGCCATGAAAAATGCATGAGCTGCCCCCAAGTGACTTCCAAGTGATGTCAGGGTGGACATGGCCCACCAGCTTCCCGGGAGCCCCCACCCCAACCCCACCCCCCCATGCCAGCTACCGACAGAAAGCAACAAACGTATTTTCATATCCGGCCCTCATGAATTATTTACAGACAGAGAGGGTGGCGTTTAATGTCCTCCTGGGCTTGACTTTGGTCATTGTCCTCGACGGCTGTGTCTCGGAGGGCAAAAACATGAAAGTGCGATCTTAGCGCCACTCACTCGCTCCTTTCATCCGCAGCTCTTCGGATACGGGGATGGAAATTCCGTAATAACGTCCCCAATTTCAAAGTAAATACCCACAGATCTCATGTGTGATTGCGACACACCGTACCTCACTAATCTTTGTGTCCCGTATCACTATCTGATTTCACGCAAAAGAATTCCCAGGCTCCCTTTTCTCAGTCTAATTACAAGCATTACTATAGAATTTTTCCGAAATTATATAAAAACAAAAATATATCACATTTTAATAGAAAGTTATATTAGAGGCACCTTTTTCATCACTTTAAAGATCATAGTGCCCCTCAAAGATGTGAGCCAGAATGGCAACACTAAGGCAATGAACCTGCCTTTCTGGTCAATGTGATTCTCATCTAGTAGAGCATTTAGGGAAATAAATGGACGAGTGATGGATGAATTGAAATGCATTTTACATAAACTGTGAACCTACTAAATAAGTTCAAGTGAAGAAAAGGTTAGAGAAGTCATCTCGTATTTCGTTTTAATTTGTCTTTTCCTATTAATACCGTCTCCTACGTTTCAAGATAAAATGCTGTATCCTCTTTCTCACACTAGCCTTGATAAAATGTTTTTGAAAGCATTCCAAAGCTTTTGTAACCAAGTTTCAAGTTACTCAGTCACAGAGATAGAGATTATGTGGCGTTTTGTAGCATTTTTGTATGTCTTTCAGATTTAAATTTAAGTTTGTGGAGAATGTTAGATCACATTCCTCCATATTCTTATTTAGCATATCTTTGATCAGAGTTTCTGATGTTGGTTTTAGTTTTTTTTTTTTTTCCCGAAAATGTGACTGGGAAACGAAAAAAAGACCATGCAAAAATAATTGGCTGCTGTGTATTTGGCTCAGACGGTTCACATCGTGAAAGGAATCAGTTCATTTTCTTCATTCTTTCCCACAGCAGTATTTTTCATGAACGTTCAGGGGTAGCAGCAGAACCTGTGCGTCATGAATAAACAATAGCTAATTTATTTATTAAGCATTCTGGCACCTGTTTTCACTTTATGTCGATGTTCTCACCAATCGTACACCACAATCTACAGCACAGCAGTCTCCAAAGTCCCATGGCATCATCATCTGATGAGGCACTGTGGCCGAGTGACAGCGGCAGTGAAGGAGGTTGACCTAGAGATGGACCAGGGGGGCCATAGAGAGCTCTGCGTGGGGCTGGTATATAGCAGAGGTGAACAGGCAGAATATGGACCTGGAGAGGAAAGGTTCCTCACCGTAGAGGACAGATTCTGTGATACATTCTTCATTAGGAGGATCACTGTTGCCAAGCATTGGGGGTAAGGGGCTTGAGATTATGCCAAACCTTGATTTATTTATCTTTGGCTGCAACTAGTTGATCAGCAGTGCTAATCCTGCCCACTGTGAGTTTTGACTCATGTCTCCTTTCATGACTGGTAACCTCACTTGTGGGGCTACAGGGAGTCTCCCATGCGTACTTATAAAAGGGCTGTTGAGTGCAGGAATACTCAGAGGTGTTGGATCCGAATTGTTTGTGGCGTCAATGCAATTCGTTTTTTTAGCAAGTCAAAGCTTCAGGTTTAGTGGCATTTTTTAACTGACATCTGCTTTCCAAATGAAATGAATGAAGGTGCTTCTACAGAAATGTATTTTAATTCCACCATGGTCAATGCATGCAGTATTAGGTTATTGCCACAGCATAGCATCGCAAAGAACAGCACAGCTAAGAGTGCACTCCTGGGTTTTAATACAATATTGCTAACTTGTAGCAACAGTCGTAGCTGCCCCACCATGTCTTTATTTTGTATTTATTTTTGGGAGTTAGAGAATGAGCTTCTCCATATATTTAATTAAAAAGGCTTAGTTAAGTACAAGAGAGAGACCCAGAAGGGAGACTTGTTAACTAGATGAAACAAGGTTACAAAACCCATGGTGAGTATAACTATCATGAGCTATTAATCACTGCCTACTTTAACCCAACAACACCAAAAAAACCCAGCGATCGGATACCAAAAAGAGTTTCTTTGTGTAGATGTACATGGTGATTGCAGGGTAGTGAAGCCGTCTGTCATTCCTAAAGGTAACGTTTCAGCGAAGACAAGGTTCAAAACTGGTATTCCCAAACTAAAATACAACATTGTTTTGGGTGACAACATGAGGAAAGCCAAAAAGTTCAATAACACAGTGGTTATTTGCGTGATTTATTTAGTTGCATTAGTGTCGTTTTTAAAACCATCTTAAAAAAATATAACGATAAAAGTACATCGCTCGTATTCGTACACAAATTCCTTTTTATTAAATATCACAGTACAATCAGTTTCAATTCAGCATCTCTGTGAGTTAAAAGCCTTTTTATTAACGTAACACTTGCCATGGTTGTGGAATGTCAGTGACTTTATAAAGAATAAATCTTACAATAAACTTGGTACTGAAGCATTACAGGCATGCAATATCTCCATATTTTCTGTTTATATGTACTGTATGGAACCAAAATGAAAACATTGGTGTTTACTTTTACTGTTTTGATGCTGGAAACCTAAGATCATGTTATAAACGATTCCCAGTCTGCGGAATAAATATATTTCCTAAAGTTTTCACAGTGGGTACCAAGGAGATAAAAGCAGAGAAGGATCCTTTCACAGCGTGAGACTATTCTCATTCTTCATTTGCTGAATGCAGTTGTTTGTTTAAGACAAAAGTCTGCAAACACTGCTCAGCATAATTGGCCATGTCTCTGGGAATAACTTTTGCCGCGAGCAGCTTCCCCGTCGGAGCAGCAGAATGGAAGAATTGACAGCAGAAAGGAAGCCTCTGCATTCGGCATAAATGCTCCGGAAAAAAATGGGCTCCAGCTCGGCACTGCTGCAAAAGCACAGATAAGAAACACTGCGGAGAAAAGGGAAGCAAATTACTTTTTAATTAACATAATGGTGGAGCCCACCTTTGTAAATGGTCAAGCTTGCCCAGACAAAGCAGCAAAGAGGGGTGGCACTAATCATAGCAGCCAGCGACTCTACGGCATTTAAACAATCACCAGAGCAACCAAACTACTTAAGGCTTCTCAAAGATTTATTTTTTTCCTTTTTGAATTAACCACTGAAATTTGGTCTGTGCCAAGTTGCATGGATATTCAAATCTCTCTCCAAGCATGTTCACAAAAGGAATTTTCATAAAATAAGAAGCTGGACTCGTACTGAACAATCTCTCAGTTGGTTGATCACTGGTTTTAACACAATTTGGATTAAAAATTGTGGGTAAAACATTTTGGAACTAAAAAATACAGGGGAACAGCCCAGTGCATGAAGCGAAAAATAACTACAGATGTTATTATGCAGAGCTGCCCTGCTGTGTGTTTTGTAAAATATACCTCGCATCCATTCCGTTCTGATTTGCTCTGTCAATATTATTTTATTAAGCTTGTTTTTCTGAATGACAAATGGCTTAGTAAAGTCTTCAAAGTTCAAAAGTGTGAGAAATTAATTTTTTTGTTTCTTTTTAAAAATGTATTTGTGAAAGGTTATTATTACTGAAACAACTATTAAACAGCACATTGAAAAACAGTAGAAAAATTATTATAAAGTGTTACGATCGCGGGGACCGGAACGGCGATCGTGAGGGCAGGCGAGCAATCAGGAATACGGGGCAAGCAGGGGATTTATTCCAGCAGGAGACAAGCACACATCAACCCAAACTAACATCAATGACTGACAAGGGAAACAGGTAAGACCAGGACTTAAAT
>JAODJX010000119.1:26875163-26885858 GCA_026776945.1 Isichthys henryi | reverse complement strand
GAGACAATCAGGGAATCACACGAGGGTAATTAGGGGGCGTGGCACACGGGAGGAACGGACGAGCAGGGCATCACATAAAGTACATAAAAGTATTTTTAAAAAACAGTACAGACGTTCCTCTACTTAGGAACTTTCAACTTACGAACTTCCAGACATACGAATGAAGAGATTGTTTTCCTTGGGCTCCCGTTTCCTGTCCGCAACATCAATTTTTTTTCTGTGCGCCAATTCTGCCTAATACGACTTCTGACCGCTACTCCCCCCGCGCAGCAGCATAGCGTGCGTACTCCCAGCATCCTTGTTCTCTGTACTCCCTTAAAATGATGTTGAATAACAACTACGAACATTTCAAGTTACGAACGACCGTTCGGAACATGACTCGTTTGTAAGTAGAGGAGCATCTGTATATTATGTGTAACTGAACATCAGTAAAGTGCAGCTTTCATTTTTGCACAAGTACCCCCAATTCTACAAAGAAGGATCGATGATTTCTCCATGCATTTAACCATGCATCCTTGCATACCTGCTGCTAATCATGCTAATAGCATTGATCATGAGTATTACTGCAGTCAAGAGTTTTTCATGGACTGAATGGAGCATCACAGGAAAGCCAGTCCATCACAGAATGCTCGCAGGCACAGTCACACATACATTTAAATAACTGACTGTGACAGAAACCAGAGAGTCCAAATGAACATCCCCAACAAGGGGACAGCTTGCAAACCCCACCCACAAAGCCAGAAGTAAGAATCAAGCCCTGGAAGTGTGAGGAAACAGCGCTGACCCACTAAGAACATCCATTTTCAAGAACCACTTTTAAGGACAGAAGTAACTTGGACTAGATGTACCTATAGAAAATAAGACAATAAAACACTATCAATGGCTACCAAAATTTTCCACTGACACAGCTGCAATATGCACAATATGTAAAAACTGGACTTCTGTTGTTTACTTTTAAGGATTAACTTCAAATTACAATAATTACTTTGTAGCTTGGCTCAAACTCTGCCTTCTTACTGTTAGCCAAACCATTATTACACTTCAGTAGAATAGATTAAGCAAGAACATTTCTGGCAACGTATCAACTACAGAACCCATTTTTAAAAGATCCAACACCTGCTTGACAGTTTTAAATGTTTATCTAACATTTTTTTTTCTACAACAATGGCTTTTTTTGGCATGTATTAGTATAATAAAGCATCCCCACAGAATTTATCTTGTATCCAGGCGCATTTAGTGCAATTGATATGCTAATGTAATTTCCATGGTTTATTGTTATTAGAAGCCAGTAGTTGATTTACATTGAATGGAGATGTTTTTGCTTTATGTATTTGAAAGGGAGACAATGAGAGCAGAGACAATGTCACTGCCTCACCATGCACAAAGCGAGGCGTGAGCGCACCACTGAAACTTCATACGGCGTGTACAGTGTAATAGGAGTACATCATTTTATTTTCCATTGTGAGGTCAGCCTATAAAATATTTAGGGGTTGCTATTGGGTTTCAAGGGAGTGAAGGTCTTTGCACGTTAATTGTACTCAGAAGCAAACTAGCAGAGGAAATATTGATATATCTGTGTAAAATACATGCATGGAAGTGGAAATGCCTGATGCCACCATGCACGACAGCAGCACCACCTCCTGATATGTGACCGCCCCCCCCTTCCCCAGCCAAAACACACCAGAAAGTATCCATCTTTGCTGAAGCAAAAGTCTGCTGCACATATAATTGCACATAAACCATATATCCATTGTCTTTTTTTGTTTATATATATTTCCTTAACATTCTTCTTTTGTTTGTGTACTGTGTTTTTGTTTGTGTACTCTGATTTTGTTTGTGTACTGTGTATTTGTTTATGAACTGTGTCTTTGTTTGTGTACCGTGTTTCTGTTTGCGTACTCTGTTTTTGTTTGCGTACTCTTTTTGTTTGCGTACTCAGATTTTGTTTGCGTACTCTTTTTGTTTGCGTATTCTTTTTGTTTGCGTACTCAGATTTTGTTTGCGTACTCTGTTTTTGTTTGCGTACTCTTTTTGTTTGCGTATTCTTTTTGTTTGCGTACTCTGTTTTTGTTTGTGTACCGTGTCCTCTAGAAATACGTTGGCTCTGTTTGTACTGCTTAGGCACAAGTACTGTCTTGTTTGTTAGTTTGTGTGCATGTTACGTACCTGGCTGCAGCATGCACCAGAATTCCCCCTTGGGATCAATAAAGTTCATCTTATTTTATTTTAAGATTATTAATTATGCATTTAAGGATGTTTATCCTCTGCATTTCCTCTTTTACTTACAGTGAATATGGTGACGGTGCTTCAGACAGCCTGCTGTGAACCTGTACATTGCCTGTGACAGACCTCCCGTCCTGTTTGCAGGAAGGGGCATCTGTCCACAGCAGATGTCTTAATTTGTTTTTAATCTGCTGCAGCCGCTAACAGAACCCCGGCTAGCAGGCCTTCTCTCCACTTCGAGTGGCCATTCTGGCTGATGGATGGATTCTGTTTTATTTATTTATTTGCTTTTTTGGCTTCCGGTCGTCTGATTCTTCTCATTCTGGGGCACAGTTAATAGAAGCTGCATCTTTCATCGTGGCACAAAATGACACAGTTGCAATTCATTTGGAAAACAGCATTAATTGCATCTCTGAGGATAGTTTATTCGCGGCGTAATTTTAACTGCCTGCGGATACTTAATCACCAGAGGTGGACGTGAGCTTCTCCGTCTCTTTGGTCCATGGTTGTCTGTACTGGCAGAGCCTTTTATGACACCCGGAGAGGTTCTGCCTTTCAATCTACAGCCATGTTATTACGTCTCCTCTCTGTTGTACCCCTTCACTTTTATGGCTGAAAGCACCTTGCGATGGTATGTGGTTCTTCTATGACCGACTCAGTATCACAGCCTCTCGTTGGCTAATGCTGAAGAGAAATTATCCCTTTAAGGCTCACAAGATATTCTAACCACCGATGGCAGCAGCCTGTGAATGTTGTTAAAGGTCAGTATCACCTCGAATGCAAATTGTACTCAGGATCCTCATTCGTATCTCAAGCTTGATCATTTGTTCTGGAATTTTCATCAAAATCAATATGGTCTACAATGAGCTAAAGATTCATATTCGTACAGAGAAAGTCAAAGTCAGAACGGAGTCAGAAGCATAAATAGTAAGTCTATTGGCTCGCTTCCAATGCATTAACCATGCAGACCATGATCAAATCTAAGAAACCTGAAAGAATTTGGGGAAGGGCTGTGGGGGGCTGGGTGTCTCAGGGTTGCATACAAGGTAGCTTAACCGCTAACCGAGTCAAATGTGCGTAATAAGACATCATTTTAAAATGAACACCTGCTTTGCTTCTCAGGTACAGAGTACAGGCCCAGTCCAGAGGCTCAGGCCATAAAGCTAGACATTGCTGTCTGATTACAGCTACTGTCCTTTCAAAGACCATCTTATTTCCCACTGTACTCACCCAGCACTGTAGCTGAAACAGGTTTACTTCCTTTCCACCATTTTGTTTCAATCTATACCCCGTAAAATATCCCCCTTTCACTGTGTCATGTGACTCAGTTCATCTCATCTCACCGCTTAGTAATTAGGGTTTTTTCATTGAACATACTCTACAAGTCAAAAGTTATTGCATTTTCTACATTTGCATGTTACTCACTTAACATTTACTAAAAATACACTCAATATTCTTTGCTAGCAACTTTATTTACGGTATGTTCACCATTTGAGTACCTTTGTCCACACAATGTGATAAAACCCTGTTATTCGTATGTTGTGGGGACCATTTTTTCAGTCCCCATAAGGGGAAATTAAATTGTATAAAAATCTGTGAAGACAATCAAAAAACTAAAAATGCCAAAAGACTTGTATTTTGTTTGGTTACTTATGGTTAGGGTTAGGGCTGGGTGGGGGTTAAGGTTCTCATAGTTGGGGTTAGGGTTTTGCCCGTATAATGAATGGATGGTCCCCACAAAGATATGAATACAAACCTGTGTGTGTGTGTGTGTTTGCATCTATATACTAGTTTCTTCTTCCGTTTTTTCATCCATCTTTGAATTCAACAAGCTCAGATTTGTCAAGGATGTTTGGTATGTAACCAGCAGCAGGTGTCTTAGCAATATTTCCAAGTTGATAAATGTGGACGGAGCATATTGGGATAGAAAAGCAAAAAAACAGAAAATTCAGGAGAAGGGTGGTGGAAAAGAAACATGAAAAAATCTTATGTGTCATGGCAGAACAGCGATGTAACAAACAATATATTTCATATATTTTGGATGGTCAACGGACCAGAGGCAAGGTTCAGCCTGGGCTGCATGGTCCAGTGGCTTCAGGTTGGAGGTGGGCTCCGGTTGGGGCACGCGTTCACCCAATTTGGAGAGGCCATTGCAGGCAGGTGGAGGAAATCAATATGGAGGTGTCAACTGACATACCTGCCCTCCCCCCCAACACAAACCTGCTCTGCCTTTTTAGCTACGTTAACAGTAGTTTCCTCAGTACTGTATTAATCCAAACTTTAAACAGTTAATGGGTTTCTGATGTCGCTGTCACAGAAATTATAATACAAACAGGTAATCCAGCAGAATGGTAATTTCGTACATATTGTAAGTCAATGCGGTTAACAAAAAATGTAATCATTATACAATGTTCACCCCAAAGAAATACAACAAAACACATGCAATGTAAAGAAATCATGCATAAATACCATTTTAATTAATCTGAGGGCCAAGGATTGAGAAATGAGGATTTATTGTAAATGAACATATTAAAACGTATCAGGAAAGTAAGAGAAACAGAATGCAGAGAAAATATTGTACTAATTTTCTTGTATATCAGTAATGTATTATCATACATGACTTTTTCATTGCAAAATGTTAATCCCAAAAAGGTTCTATTAAAGTTCTGGCCTTGCAGAGATAAGGGGCTTCGTGGACCTGCTTATACATGTGGCTTGCTTACCTCTCAGTGCTCAGTGACCATGTGGCAAGTGAAACTCAGTACTTGCGTATATAATGCATCTTAAGTGTAATCAACCAGGAATGTGGTTTCCCAAATGACATTTTGGCACAAAACATTCGCCGTAGGTCTAATCACTAAATGACGGCATGGGCTGCTGCCCAGTAGTGACAATGATTGGACCCTTGAAAACGAATAACTAGCTGAAAAGTTTAGTTCTGTTTCACTGTTGATTTGTTCCGGAGGGTGAATTGCTTCGTACTTCCAGGTTTTGTGGATTGAATCCCACTCCTCTGTGTGTGTTGAGTTTGCATTTTTCTCTTTGCCATGTGCACTTTACCGGGGCCCCACAATCTACTGCTGGGTAATTCATGTACCCATATTTCTTCAGACTGAAATTGCCCACTCTAGTAGGGCAACTGAGGTGACATTTTGTTAGGGGGGTCAAAATTTTTTGCTACGTCCCTACCTGCAATGCAGGCTGTTCTCCTACCTGGCCTGGAATAGACTCCATGCGCCCAACCCTTTACACGATATATAGCCGAACGTTAAACAGAAATATGTATGCCACACTGCAATTCTAGAATAAAAAGCATTTCTTGCTATATTCCCTTGTTTTCCTTTTATGGGGAACATTTTCTTCTGCATAAGGTCATGCATATTTTTATTCAAACCGTAAAACCTATAAATGCAAACCTTGCATAATTTGGAGCAAAAATACAGAGGCACAGAAGAGTATATGAATAACTAAAATGGGTCTCTTTGGGTATCTTTGCAAGCAAAGCAGAAAAAGGCCAACGCTGACCACAGATGCCTGAATTTTAGCTAAGCTCTCACCGCTTCTTGTTATTTGTATTATACATAGCTTCACAATTCCCAAATGGCGCGTCTGAAATAGATCATGCGTTCGATGGGCTGTTCCTTAGGAGGCGCTGTAATGGTACTAGGAGGGCCAGCATCTTTTCAGGGAGCCCAAATGGGTCTAATTACTGGCAGACATATGAGAAACCCAGCCAGACAGGGCGAAGCAACATGCTGTACATGTGGGCCACAAGTCCGCAGATGCTTCCTTATCACATGCTGGCATTTATTCTTTGCGTGGCGCCCATTTTAATGCATCTCCCTCTCCAGCATAGCGACTTCTTGCCTTCTTCAGTCCCTAATCACTTGCAGGGGAAGCTTCTGCTGGCGATTTGGCATTCTTGGCCCGGCTGGGTCCTTTGATGCATTAATGTCTGCATGGGAACGACCAGGAAGTGGGGAGAGAGGCAGCTCGCAGCAATGGGAGGCAATTGGATTTCATGGCAAGGCTCTCGCCAGGACCTGCAGGATACGTGGGGATGGCTCCAGCCCATCGCTAATACACACCCAGCCTTCCCCTGGCCCCGGTAAAACCTTCGCATTCTTAGCACAGACAACAGCCATGCCACCCGAAGCTCCACACAGGACATGACCCCAGCAGAGATACCGCCTGGACTGCAAAACGAGATCCTTAGAAAATAACAATAATGAGTTATTTGTTTTTTCACTGTGATATGTGCGAGCTTCACTTTTCACGAATAAAAGCCCAAATCCTTTTATGACAAAATACCGTGCAATTATGTTACATAGCATGGGGGCTTGATTATGATTACCCAGTCGATCCCCGTTGCCTTCGATTTTCTTTTCATTTCAAAAGCCAAGATTTTATAAATGTGAGCATGAAACAGAATCAGAAGAGAAGACAGAACTATAAAATAACCTAACCCAATATGCTGAACTCTATAAAGTACAACCATCAAACCGGTGTTATGTGGTGATTCCGTGGTCTATTGAGGTCAAAGCCTGTCTATAATACTTCTAATCGAGTTTCTTCAACTTACCCAACTTTCCTGGTAAAATATATCATTCTTTCTCCGGCCTATTATGAGAAAAAAAATGGGGTTTTGGATTCAGAGATCCTGAATTGAAATACTAATCACCTATCCCTATCATTCTGCCTACAGTCATGGAAGGTTAAAAGGCACTTGACAGCGTCACTGTCATTTGCAGTATCGCATGCTCGCACGGAGCCGGCCCTTGGCCTTAATGAAGAGTGATCGCTGGGCGGATGAGGTTCAGCACTGGTGCCGTGGCTAATTTAACTCGTTATGTGAGAGGAGATAAAAGCCGGCACTGATTACCATGTCTGCTCTGACAAAGCAGCACACGCTAGCTGCAAAAGCGACTGGCTAACCCCTTAATACCACTCAAGAGGGCGACCAAATGAAGAGTAATGCCAGAACAGGGCCGGCTAGCGTGCTAAAAGTCTGGAACAAACTGGTTACATGTCAGTATTATGTTCCTTGGCGTCAGAATCTGAACTAGTACATACTGTTCAGTACTGTTCAGATTTTTTCGCCCCTTTCAGGCACCAAACTGTTTGGTTTGACCCTTTATGTGATCGTCATTTCAGGTTGTTTTCTTATTGACTTTTTAAGCTCCAGAATACATTATGTTGCATTTATTTCATAAAAGACTGACTTTCTATAATCACACCATCTTTTTCCTTCTGCCTGTCACTGTCGTGTCCCTGCATTTGCCGCAGTATCATGATAAGCATCTATATCTGAATGGTTGACTGAATTCAGAGAAGCGGAAACATGGTTTCAACTACAAGTCCATTGTCTGACTTGAAAATTAATTTTTAAATAACAATAGATACTTCATTGTTCCCCATGGGGAAATTCTCTTTACGCCTTCCCAAACTTGCGCTCTCTAAATGCGAGCAAGCTGGCTGTGAAGGGCAGCCACCTGTTGTGACACCCAGGGAGTTGAGGGTTAAGGGCCTTGCACAAGGACCTGCAGACATGGCGAGGCTGGGCTAAAACCAACAACCTTCTGATCACAGGGACAGGGGCTTAGCCCAGTATCAAATCCAGAGACTTGGGAGATTTAATTATTTTGCCCAAAAGCCAAAGCACAGTAGCTAACATGAGCGAGAGGCAATTGAACAAGTTAAAAGCCTCTCCACATGGAATATAATATTATTTGTATGTTGGGGGGTTTGCATAGATCATGTTTGGAGACCAAAATGTCCCCAAAGTTTTTCAGGTCCCTATTTGGATAACCTCAGTTTTATATAGATCTGTGAATGCAATCAAAAAAGTAAAAATGCCAGAAGTCTCGTATTTTTTTGGCTACTTTTAGGTTAAGGTTAGGGCTGGGTAGGGGTTAAGTGTGTGTGTGTGTGTGTGTGTGTGTGTGTATTCTTGTCCTGATACTTTGTACTAACCTATATCTCCTGTGTTCTACCTTAATTTCTATAGCTAGTTCTTCATCAAACAGGCTTCCACTGTGCTATCATGAAACAGGCACATCTCCCGCAGAACAAACGAATAGATACATTAATAAATTTAGAGAATAACTCCACTGTATTGTGTCTCACTCTTTGTTATATGGAGTACACCACTCGTTTCTGAAAGGGGGTCATTGAACTACCAAGCAGGACTACATCGACTTGTTAAAACACGTTCAGTGAATGAGATGCAACAGGGATACTGTGTGACGATGAAGCCTCGTCACACCTACTCCTGTTACTGCGATATTCATAAAATAAGAGTCTGTTATTGATTCATTTTGACAGTGCCAAGATCAGCTCGCTTTGACATTTGGGACCTTTCTGTCCCGTCGTATCGGTAATACGTTATTGATGAAACATTTGGGAGACGCACAGTGTACGTCGGGTATCTTGCCAGACATCATGAACATGGAATCTCCTGAACACGCAGGTAGTACATTCTGTCATTTGTCAAATCATAGAAGGGTCTGACAGCCAGTATACTGCAATGAAGCAGCTCAGAAAGGTCAAGAGATGCTGTGTTTCGGGACCGTAGATTCCTGGGTGGCTGCCTTGCTCAAACAGTCTTTATCCGACTCCATAATCTGCCCTTTGACCAGCCCTGCACACAGGGCACACACTACCACATTCATCATCAAGCTTTCACAAGTAATAGGACCATCCCACTGTGAAGCCCCTGGATTTTTTTCTTCTTTTGTATTGTCTTTATATGCTAATAATTTAGCTAACAGCTAAAAACACCGTTCTGCTTAGCATTAGTGTTACCTTCTGGGTTTCTTTCAAGGTGCGATATAAAATATTCCAATGAATCTCATATGGATCAGTTATTAAAACATCTAAAACTGGATTCTAATTGCGTATCTTGTTTAAAAACAGACCCAAAATGAAAGTTAAACTTTAAAAAAGAGGCCGAATCCCAGTGTGACTTCTAAAATAAATTGGGTAGACTGTGCGTGTCTTCCGTACGTGTCTCCATATGCATCTTAGCACCTGCCTGCCAGTATGATCAGAATATCTCCTCCATTTTTATATACCAAAAAAAAACTTCAAATATCTCCTCCATTTTATATGCACGCGAAAAAAAAATCTTCAAATTGTGCCACTTTATATCTATGATGTCTTCTGTATCCTTCTTCCCTGTCTGAGCCTGAGAGTCATTTAAATCACTCATGCAGCCTGTGAATATGGGTTTGTCCTCTAAAAGCAATATAAAAACATCACGCCCTCACATTTGGTATAAGACAGAGTGTCTCTGAACTGCATCGGCACAATGAGATTCTCGCCAGAACCTTAGACATCTCGGCGACACCGAGACCCGTCAGCCTCCTCACGTATGCCCCGTATTTAAAAAAAGGCACATTTTCTGTAATTCGTTTTCATTTTTTATGCGCAGTCCTAGAAATTCCTCGACATAATTTGGTTTTGTAAATCAGTTTTATTTTTCTTAGCACATTTCCTTCGGTGTGTTCACCAGGGACACTGCAGGCTGTGCACGTGCTTTATTCATCTCGGACGGTTCAGGTTGGAAGGAGACAGAATAAATTCCTCTCGGTGTGACATCTGTACCTTGCCAGCTCCATATCTGGGTTCCAAAACTGGGGCGATGTTTACGTCTGCAGCACACGCAGGGACTTTTCCCGTGGCTGTCCCACATGGAAACAGATAATTAATGCCCTTCACGGATAACGAACTGCCCTTTATTGCCAGACAAGCCGCAGGTAGCGTAGTAGTAAAAGTTACGGAATTTAAATTCAAAAGCTGCTGGTTTGAGTCCCAGGACAGCATTACTGATATCCTCAAGCAAGCAAGGCATTTAGCCTGAATTACTTCAGTAACACGTCCAACTGTATACCTGGGGGGGAAAAAATCATAAAACACTTTAGATAAAAGTGTCAGCTGTGATCAATTTACGCCACATATGTGCAAGGCTGTAATGTAGATTATGGAGTAAGTGGATCACATCAATTGCCCTGAACATTTAAGTGAGCAGGTTTAGAGCTTTTTTTTTTTTTTTAAAAGGTGCAGCCTTCTACTACGATACTTTTGACAGCAACATCGGGAGTGAAAGAACAGATAAAGAATATTCATCAGAGTCCATGTACTGACTGTAATTATTAAAGGACTTTTGGCACAATTAATGCATACTGAACATCTTAACCTTTGAGTGTTTGCAGGTTCACTTGCTTTGATTGTGTTCATTCCATAACAAAATCCTTCGATAGTTCAGTAGGCTTGGTAGTATATGGACCATAAATTCACTCTATGCCATTTAATTTTCAAGGTTTCATTAAGGGGGCGGCATGGTGGTGCAGTGGTTAGCATGGTGGTGCAGTGGTTAGCACTGTCGCCTCACACCTCTCCGCCTGGGTCACATGTGTGCGGAGTTTGCATGTTCTCCCCATGTCATCGTGGGGTTTCCTCCGGGTACTCCGG
>JAODJX010000119.1:26842534-26854055 GCA_026776945.1 Isichthys henryi | reverse complement strand
ACGCTGTTGGGCTTTCTTGGCTATGGAGCTGGTGTTGAGGGACCAGGAGAGGTTCTCCGCCAGGTGAACACCGAGGATCCATGGTCCATGGTCCATGGTCCAGGTCCATGGTCCTGATGTGACAATTCTTCATATACAAAAGCGCAAAATCAAAACGTCTGTCAAGGCTGACGACAGTGCTTTAAAGAAATTTGAAATCACACAGTAAACAGCGAGAAATGCAGTAGCTGAAATGACTTCGAAATGATTGCTGTGCAAGAAGTTTCAACAGATGTATTTGACCATGCTGCCTTTCTTAGTGTTGCTGAAAAGAGAATATTATTAGGAATAGACTTGTTTGCATAAATCATCACGCAGGAACATTTGAAATGCAAGTGGGCAGTCCGGTAAATTGAAGTTTCTTTTTATTCATTTTTAGATTTGGGTTTATGTATAAGGTAAAGATGTCAGTTAATATAACACTAAAATGGCACTAGTAGTTCAACAAATTGCCAAAAAAGTAATGTGCAAAGATTCTTAAGTACATCACCATTTTAGTTTTACCTGATTGGTCTCTGTGAGGTATAATTCTTGAATATGACATTAATGATCCATTAAAGCAGTGAAGAACTGGTATAAAGACCAGAAACAAGACGTTAATTTATACCTAAAATCCATTCCCTTTATTGCATCCAATAACTAATCTTCATCTCTGGGTGTAAGAGAGGGCCCATCCTGGATAGGATAGCAGCATACACACTTACCCTCACACAGTAAGGGCAAAGCACAATCACCAGAATGGTTTAACTATGCATTTGGATGATGTGAGGAGACATGAATACCTTTGTAACTTTATAAAAAGGAAACAGCCAGTTTTAGGAAAAGCATGTGACACATCCTGAATGTAATGTCATCTAGTGGCAATGTCTGTATTAACCTGTACACGTCCCTCCACTACTCACTGCTAGAATTGGTCTGACGGAGATCATGTTAAATAACATGTCTGTTCTGTCCATGGAGGTTATTCCTGTATATCAGAAAGCAGATACAAACTTCAGCCTGATCAAAGAACCTTACAGGTCTTACCAACCATTAAACCAGAAAGTCTTGAGTCTGTTAATTTACTGTTATTGGATATGAGCCAACAGGAGTGAGAGAAAAATATAACGATTTCACAGTACAATGGATAACAGTTTGACTAAGGAACAAATTACAAGTAACAAATACATAATTGGGGTCACTAATTATGACAAAGATTATTGCCACCCTTTATGTACAATATGGAATTGCTTTAATTGGATTTTGTCTTGTCAGGAACCTGATATGTGCTGTTTAAAAAAAAAATGGATATTTTGACAGTTTCGAGGTGAGGTGATATTCAGGTGATATTAATGTTTTATTCATATAACAAAACAGATAGTAACCCAGCTGTGGCATTGAGGGAGATGTATTTTATGCTGTTAGGATTCCCAGGGGGAGGATTGTTACAGATATGCCATAAAGCACAAATTTATGGGATTTGGGATCACCTAGGTGACTTGAATTTTTCAATTCAGTGCAGTTCAGAGAAAGTTTTTAGCTTTCTGTTTTTTAGTAGATTAGTTAGTTCACTGGTTAATTGTGGTTTGATGCTTAGTATATCAGTTGAGTTATGAAAATGTATGCTGTTTAGGATTAAATCTGAATTATTCACCCTGTAACACATTCAGGGATATTCTGAATAATTCATAAATTAATCAATTTATTTTGACTCTGAGTACGCCAGCTGAGAGATGAGGTAGAGTGACAATTAAAAAAAACACAAGCAAACACAACAATTATATCTATTAATCAGTAAACAGTACAGAATGTAAACACTTTACTACTGAAAAATCCTGCATCAGCCTGGAAAACCTTGGGCGGGGGAGTCAGGCTGAGGGAACAGGGAGTTGGAGGGGGAGAAGACAGTCGAAGTCAGGGGCGGAAGCAAGGTCGCAAAACCAGAAGGTCTGTCCTGGGAGTGCTGGGTAAGGCTAGGTACATGTACAGACACTGGGAGATTGGTGCACATGCTCAATGGGAATGAGATGATGGAGAACCTGCACACAGCTCTACACAGAAGGGGGATCAGGGAGAACCTATGCACAGCTCCATGTAGAAGGGAAATCAGGGAGAAGTTGCACGTAGCTCAACACAGAAGGAGGAACAGGGAGAACCTGCAAACAGCTCCATACAGAAGGAGGAACATGGAGAACCCTCACACAGCTCCACACAGAAGAAGGATAAGGGAGAACGTATGCACAGTTCTATGCTGAAGGAAGAACAGGGAGAACCTGCACACAGCTCTACACAGAAGGGGGATCAGGGAGAACCTATGCACAGCTCCATGTAGAAGGGAGATCAAGGAGAAGTTGCACGTAGCTCCACACAGAAGGAGGAACAGGGAGAACCTGCACACAGCTCCACACAGAAGGAGGAACAGGGAGAACCTGCACACAGCTCCACACAGATGGGGGATCAGGAGAACCTGCACACAGGTCCACACAGAAGAATGATAAAGGAGAACCTATGCACAGTTCTACGCTGAAGGAGGAACAGGGAGAACCTGCACACAGCTCCACACAGATGGGGGATCAGGGAGAACCTGCACACAGGTCCACACAGAAAGGGGAACAGGGAGAACCTGCACAAAGCTCCACACAGAAAGGGGAGATCTAGGTTCTTCAGGAGTTGTGGAATACATGGAGCAAATGGTTCTTGAAATTAAAATGTCACTCATTTAATTTTTTAAAAATCTTGTATCCATGCATGATAAAAAGAGTGAGTTATTTTGGGCCATGTACAGCACTGTGCCAAAAGCACATGCACACGGACACAGACACATACACTCACACACACTCACACACACACACACACAGATTACTATACACAGTCACAACAGGGATATGTTCTATGAAATGCGTCATTAGGTGATTTTGTGGCCGTGCAATCATCATAAAGCATACTTACTGTATACTGACCTAGATCGGATAGCCCACTGTTTTACAGTAAACTTTTGTTTATAAGCTGAAAGAATACATTCTAAAGTACTGATAAAAAGTACATAGCAAACACATAACCCAGCAACATGGTTATTTATTATCATTATCAAGTATTATCTACTGTACATAATTATATGTGATATACTTTTATATGACAGGCAGCATAGTAGGTTAGTTTATACCAGCTTCACAAACATGTCAGTAATGCATTGGGGTACAAAATTATGATGGCTTCCAGTTCCATTATAATCTTATGAGACAAGCATCTTATCTGGTCCATCATTGACCAAAATGTCATTATGTGGAACACGTGCTTGTGTGTGTGTGTGTGTATGTGTGCGTATGTGTATGTGTGTGCGTGTGGATTAGGTTTATATTATATCGTGGGGACCAAATTATTCTGCTGGAGGACTTCAGTGCTCACATGGGTAATGATAGTGTAACCTGGAAAGGTATGACTGGGAATATTGAATCTAATCTAATCTAAATCTAAACCATTCAGACAACAGTTACTGATCACTGACATGTATTCTAATGTTAAATTATATTGTTTTTGGGTAAATATACACTTACTATCCAGATAAATAGCTTTTGGGTACCTAAGACATTTGCACAGTACTGCATATTATAAAAGCACCATCATCATAACATGTGAAACCTAATCTGTTGTTTTGTCAAAAAATGAATTTTGAGTAGAAATGGTTGTGGCATCCAGTGGCATAAAACGGTGCCACTGGATGTTTACCCATGGTATTCGTGGGTCTTTACTGAGCTAGTATCTGAAGAATTCATTGCGGAGTCTTAAAGCAGTTATGTAAGTCGCTCTGGCTAAGGGCGTCTGCCAAATGCTGAAAATGTAAATTTAAAATGCCTTCATGATCATCTTCAGCCATCATTAACAATTACATTAACCAGTCATTAGCGCATTTGATGTCATATGATTAGGGTGACCACCTAATCCATGTTGGGGCGACACTACAAGCTATTTCAGGTTTTACAAACTCCCATGCTTGGCTTAGTAATTCAGTTCATCTTGTGTTTTAACTGTTTTGTTTCTTTTATTGAAAGACTCATCCAGCTGTTTCACATTAACATCAGTGACGCATGATTGCATGAGTGCATGATTATGAGAGACTGACCAATCAGCACACAGCAAGAGCTCAGCGCTAAAGTGAAATCCATAGCTTTTTAATGAACTGAAATGATAGTTTACGAATCCTATCCTAGCTCACAGTGTCCCCCCTCACATGGATTAGGTGGGCACCCTACATATGATGTTAATTGCCAACTTCCTTCATGGAGAATCTAGATAAATCAAATTAGCATTTGCACTGATAATAGATTTTTCTTTCCCAAAAATAAGACATGTGGGGATCATTAAGGCTACTGCCTACTGGTGATGAATTTGTTTGTCTACCCTGTGAATATGCCAGCCCTAAAGACTCACTTCATCCAAACCCACCTAATCTATTTTTCTAAAAGAAATATATAATACTGTTGCGTATCTCAGATGTCGTGTTTATAAGGCACTCAGACATGAAGCATGAACCGTTAATTGTGACAGTGTGTAAGATCCCACAGTACTGTGCAGTATAACCAATGAACAGTCCTTACAGTTTTTATTGACTTTTTGGTGACTCACCTGATTACAGATAATGGACATATAAATGCTACCATGTAACTGCATTTTTATTTATTTGTCGCTATATACTGTAGTCATTTTCCACAAGCACTCATCCAGTGCAGCTTGACAGTAAGACTATCCTCGGAAGCTCGAGGCAAAAGATAGGAGTCTGTCAGAGGGGGTGTACTCACAGCAGGCGTGGCTTGGATTGAAAGGGGGTTAACATCGAGCCCCCGCTCTGCACAGGAGGAGTCTGGACCTTCTCCCCACGTTTCCGCCTTATAATCTGCTTTCTTCCTGGCATCCAAAAAGCGTGTAACTGGATGACCTGGCTCCTCCGAAATGCCCAGTGTGTGTGACTCACCAGACAGAAGCTAGGGGTTGGATACGCTAAAGCATCCCCTCCATTTTCCAGGCCCAATCGCATGACAGTGCACCTCCTCTGTAATCCTGAGGAACGTATGCTGCAGCAACAGGCGCAATCTCTGTATGCACTGGATGAGGTCCTGCAAAGCACGGAGACCTGTGCCGAGGATGACGCATTTCATCACATACGCATTCCCTGGCTTTGTGACCTGAGAGAGGCAATCAACCCCTGTGACCTGAATGGAATTAGTGGCTGCATGGCAGTTATTTCAGTGGAAAAGACTGTAAATCTGCAGTTGGAAGGTACATGGATGGATGGATGGATGGATGGATGGATGGATGGATGGATGGATATATGATCAGCTGATTTAAAATTCCTGTTCTGGGCTCAAATGGACAATCTTCCATTGTCCTGTATAAATCTGTCTAACTCCTCTTCCAGACTCACTTTTGATGGATTTTACTTTTAATTTATTAATGAACAAATACCAAAGTTTTGACACATTTTCCTTTTTTTCGGCAAAGACTGAACATCTATATGATGCTCTTACTGGTGAGCTTACCACACTTTTCACTGTTTACATAGGCAGAACAGTAACAGATGTCCTGTTTGTGTACTATAGCACTTTAACATGTACAGGAATAGTACAGTGCAGACATGGAAGAAAAGAGAGGAAATTCACAGTCAACAGTGAGTCCTATATTTTTCTGGGAATTCCATTATTGACCTACTTAGAGGAAATATTCTGCCGTTTCTGCTCAAGAAAATAGCATTACTGCAGTTCTGCTGTTTACAGACAAATACTTGTTGGACCAACACCAGTTGCCCTGTTGTAGAAGCTACTACAGAGGATGGGTGGGGGCTGCTACATCAGAGAGTTTCCAGTGGGTGTAGCAGCCATTCCCAGCCAGGAATCTTTTTCATTATTTGACCATGTCCTTCTTCACTCAAGTCTTTTTATGGCCCTTGAGTATTTCAAGGTACTATTAAATATAACATGGTAGCACAAATTCTTTATAGAAGAGTATACAAATTATAAATATGCATTCCCACACAAAGTTTAGTCTACTGGCTATAACTGTCAGAGAACAATGTTTAACAACCTTCCCCAAAATAATAAATATTTCATTATCCATAGACAAAAATGTCAGAATCATTTGAATATTTCATACTATTCTTTATTTACAGCTTTATTTGTTTGTTTTAGTTATAAATTACTGAGTTATAAAGTGCTGAATATGCAGAAGTATAAGGATGTATAGAATATCTATTGAAATAGTTATGTAAACTGCTCCAGAGTTCCAAATCCCTCAAGTAATGGTGCTTTCAAAACAAGTATATAAAAGAAGGGTCCACTGGTACATGATATGAAGCCCCCCTTGATTACTGCTTACACTGCATCGCATGGACCCCCATAAATCAAACAAAAATATTGCCTGTTTCTGAATTCTTATCTATAATGGAACATTTGTTAGGTACAAGACTCTCTCATCTGTTGCCAAAGAAACAAGAATCCATCTAAAAAACAAGGATTGTTTTAAAGAATATTCTTCCCCGTTGGTACTGATGCTTTGGGTTTTATGATCTAGGACAAAGACTTAAATCGCCCTGTGTGTTGATGGAATTATTTTATGGGTAACAAGGCAGGGGACACATTTATAAGCACAAATGATATTGTGGTCAAATAAAAATGATAGCGATGGATAATTTTAACGTGGTTTTAAAAACTCTAGCTAAGACAGTCTAATATAGAAACATATTTTCAACGGATGAGAATGTAATGGAATCTTATTAGTCGCTATAATTGTGGAGACAGATTTATGGCTGGGACAGAGTTATTAATTAATTTATTTAAGATGTTTGTAGAATAAAACATTGATAAACTGTCCTTGGCATTTAACAGCAGCAACGAATGTCAAATCAATTCCATACAGAAAAATTACATAGAGAGTGTCCAAAATTATAAAAAAAGTGATCATGAAAAATAATATATCATTGGCACTGAATTCAGCATCATGAAACAATTTACATATATTACTGGTTAGAGACATAATGCACAGATATGAAATTATGAAGTTTTACTACAAGGAACACAACACAGAGATTACTCTATTGTGTTGAATCAAATAACATTGAATGTTTAAAAATAACATCTGTCCAGTCTTATTTTATAGAATTTTAGAAAATCCACAGCACTGATCTCTACATGAAATGGTGAAGTGTTGCTTTATATGCATACGTATGTAATACTTGACTAAGAAATTACAGCCACTTATACATGCAGTTGAAAAGCAGATGGCTTTATGAGATTAATGACAGCGGCAGGTAATTTAAGTAAACCATAAAAAGCTAAGGCCACAAGGTGGAGTTGGAACTGCTGTCATTACCCACTTCCAGTGCTTGAAACTAAAAACCCAACAGGAAGGTCCTTTCTGCATGATCCAAAAAGCAGGAATGAGATGTGACACCGTGGCCGGGACCACAGAGCCAAGCAAGGAAGGTGACTTAAGAATACTCTCTGGTAACTTTAGGTGTGCTGGTTCAGACTGTCGCTGGGACAATTTCTGAGGTAGTATCAAAAAAAGCAAGGTAATAAGAGTCACTCTGCCAGCCACGAGATTTGAACCAGCACCCTTGCTGGTACAGGTCCAAAGATCGAACTTACAAGGCCACAGACCACCCGGGTTCAGGTGAAATCCTCAAACCTCCAGGTTGTAGGCTTGCATGTTCTCGGCATGTTTGCATGCAACATTCTTCCCTCACACCCTGTACTTCCTGAAACAGGCTCCAAGCTTCCTCTGGTCTGGATAATAATGCATAATAATCAACTTTAATTAATTTTCTTCCAGGTTCTGCAGAATAGCAATAAAAAAACATGCTGTTTTTTTTGCCAGCAAATTATGTTTTATTGTGCAACACTACTGTTTGACAATAGACTGATACTCTGCACATTGTACGTTATGGAGTGAGGAAAACTTAATATTAAGTTCTAGTATGGTAAGGAGATACGACTTGTTAATATGTGGAAAATGTTACCTACCCATGATCAACTTAAAAGTGTTTAAATGGAAAACTTAAAAAAAAACATACTTAATGACCACAGGTATTAACCATTTTGCTGGATTACTATAAATTATGCACATTTAACACAGTGTTATAGCAACTCTATACATAACAGTTAAACGTTTACGTATAAAAGACAGATTACTAGTCTGTGATCTTTCAATGGTTAACTGCTAACTGTTTTAATGGGTCTTTCCGTCCTAATTTATTAAACCAATACAATTTAATTTATTATTAATCATTGTATATATTTAATATATTAATTGCTATTTGATATCATTTCGCAAACCGTACAACTGCATCTGTGAAGAATGAGAACAGCTAAAATTAATCAAATTACTCTTTCGTTTTATTCCCATAACTGGGTAAAATGAATTCAACAGACAATAGTGCCACTTGCTGTGAAAACCGAGGAAGACAACCGCGGTTTTTGCAGCTGATGACAGCGGAGATTTAATGTTTCGTAAATCCGGATTGTAAAATGTCGTTTTTATGGTTTTATGGCGTGAATTGTGCATAAATTGTGGTTTTATAGCTGATGAAAGCTTTTAGAATAGTGGTTATTCCAGAATATTATTCCTGTACCTAATGTAACACCAGCTACAGTATAGGTGTACTGTAGCCCATCCGTGCCGCTCCAGCCCGCAAATACAGGTTAGGCGCAGCTGTAATAGTGCGGACTTCCTGTTCATTCCCCTTTTAATGTAATTAAATGCCTCTAACCCCAAGGCACTAATAGTCAGAAACAGATGAAACACTGGAAGCAAACAAAAAAAGTTTTACACAAAAAGCAGATTAAGTTGTTTGGGGTAGGATGTCCGTAAGATACCTGCTGTTTGTATTGATCTGCTATCTGGTGGGGACAGTTGTCTACACAAGATAGCAAAATTAGTTTCCACTAGACAGAAGCACCCTAACTCCCCCCCCCACCCCCCCAACACACACACACACACACACACACACACACACACACACACACACACAAATCGTAGGTTTAAACTTTCACTAAACCCCTCCCATTGCAGTTAAACACGATCGCTATATATAACACGTGTGATATAATTGCTAGTTTGCTAGTCACCGATTATAAGTCGATTTACCATTTATTAAGTTACCGTTTGATTTTATGTCATGATTTTGTCATCGGAGCGTATAGTGTGGAGACGTCACTCGCAGCTATATAGCCGTGGCCGCAAAGCCCAGTGCAGCCTTTCATTAGGCTAATGAGAGATCGTACTATTTAGTAATATTTCGCTAGAGCTGCTTGTGTGCTTTTCGGAAACGGCAACAGAAATCGTAAAATGCGTTAGCCATTGATCTGCGTGTGAAATTGACTGGGAGCCTAATGGGACCGCTGGTTTGGGATGACTTAGAGCAGTTTTTTTATATATACAATAATTTCTTGATGCTTGACTCCTGACGTGGTCCCTCCCCCCCGAGTTTGTGGGGAAGGAGGACCTCTCCTTTTACTCAATGCCTGCTTTTGGGATCAGTCTGACCCTCAACGCGCAACTTTCACAAGGTGAGCACCGCGACTCCTTATAATAAACTTAGCGATCTCATTTCGGGTTAAAGGAGGATATCTTTAAGGACAAAACTGTACATTACATTAATTATTTTTTGCTATAATGTGTTAATGTGTTGGGATACGGCGTAGGTAATATCCTAAAGGTTTGAAATGCCAAATAACTAACTGAACAGTGTTGTTCACGACTCAATATTCATTTAAAAATCACAATTTAGAAAAAAAATCACACTGTATTTGTTTTCCATCAGCCTTTATTAAACATGACTTAGGACATAATTTCTAAGGCTATTATATGCTACTACGTTTTAAATGATGTTTATGTTAAATACATGTGTTTAAGTTAGATGCGTGTCTGATATAGTACAACTGGCTATAGTTTCAGCCCTTTTCTTGAATAGGTGAAGTTTAGGTATTTTCAAGAAATATCACCGCTGGGACCCATTTAATTTGATTTTCTTTCTTTTTTTGGAGGCGGGGGCGAGGTTGTGTGGCTCTTTATAATTAACTTCCATACACAAGACATAAATCAAAAAGAATGTTGTCATTGCGAGTTCAATAAAATGTATACTTTATTTGTCTGTTTACTGCAGCATAGTCTTCCACGGTGCAATGAAAAAGGATCCGATGTTTTATCTGGTCGTTTTTGTAAACTAATCATTATTCACTATTAGTATAACTTACCACTTGTTTCTGCAGTGTGTTTGTGTGGATAATCCATGAATTATGGGACTGTCTAGCGGCACAGGAGCCCGAAAGTGTAGCTCGCAGAACAGCTGTGAGTGAAAAGGTTGCTTGTAATACCTACATGGTGACAAAATGTTCCTTAGGTCTTGGGCAAATGGGCTTGGTGAGCGCTAACATAAGGCCCGCTTCTATACAGTTGAAAGGGCACAGGAGGAAACAGCTGGCTAAATAAATATTGGCGGTAGAGCTTGTGTTATGGCATAAATTAATAATGCACTTCTTTATTTATCTCATGAATGAACCGTTTTGTGGAGTTAAGTGAGTTAAGTTTGCCATCTACTGGCTTGAAGCAGGACCTAAAAATAATTATGAAGTCTGCCGCTAAAAATCTGACTGGGATGCCGATTTGTGATCTCAGTTATGCCAAATCTGACGTAAAGTGGAAGGGTTATACGTGGTTGATCAGATCTGGTGCTCATTGTATGTAATGTAATTTAAGGGTTCCATCTTTGAGATGTGTGAATGTAGGGCATTGTGTTGCTACACATTGAGAAATGTAGGGGTACATTCAGTCCCGTATGAATCATTAAACAATTTATATACTGTGAATGAGAGGGAATTTGCACAAGTTCTCTGTATAAATGGGTGTTTATTACTTGGGTTGGCCCC
The DNA here is from genome assembly GCA_026776945.1 of Isichthys henryi. Lineage (NCBI taxonomy): Eukaryota > Metazoa > Chordata > Actinopteri > Osteoglossiformes > Mormyridae > Isichthys > Isichthys henryi. The sequence continues at coordinate 26,843,121 of JAODJX010000119.1, read as the reverse complement.
CTCTGTTGTGTCCCATTCTATAATCCACATAAGTATGTCTGGTCTGTTGTTTTACATATATAGCATATATTCTTTGTAAGCCAACTAACTTTATTAGTTTTCCGTGATGCCAGTAATAAAATAGCTCCGGTATTTCATAAATTTATTATTTTTTTATTGTACACACTTATTTTAATAAGTTGTTTTTCATTTCCACTGTAGAATTGTGTGTAATATCTTCAGTGTGGTGGGTTGAATACCAGCCACAGGTCTGAATGGTTGCCGTTTGCATGTCCTCACTAAGTTGGCATGAATTTCCTTTGGAGATTCTCTATGGTGCCCATTGAAGGATGCAGGTGTTCCCTCAGGGTTGTTGCCATGCCATGTGCTTTCTGGGATGGTCTTCAGGTTTCTTTTACACTGGCACTGGGGGAATGGATAGCAAAGTCAAAGTTATAACTTTTTGGAATTTCTGTGTAGTCGCTGAATTATGTATATAGGTTTTTTTCTTTGTAATGCAGAATTTGTGTTCTCCTCTGTGTATGTCTTCCTTTGCTCTAAGTGCTGCCACTGGCTTGTGTAGCTTTGTTTTTTTTTTTTTTTTTTTT
>JAODJX010000119.1:26817745-26831705 GCA_026776945.1 Isichthys henryi | reverse complement strand
GGGGACACGTAGGTGTTGCTGTAGTAAATTGTGCCTCATATGGACATCATACACGACATGGTCTCGTCCCCCTGGGGGGCTGTATACTTTTAATGAGGGCATTCCGTGGAGCCAAAACGACGCAGTCAGAATTCTTTTATCACCCCCCCCCCTTTTTTTTTAGTAAACAGGTCCCCTGGTGCTATAACAATGAACCCATTGCTGCTCTTCGCCTTCATGTCCCTGGGCCTGGCCGAAAGCGTCGACCACACAAACGGCAACAGTGAGCTCTACAACACCATCTACATCTCAGGTAGGAGAAGGTGGAGAGCGGCAGGCTCCAGCTGCTGGTGAAGCCCCTCTGTGTCATGTGTCACTCTGCGTCTTCCTGCTTCATGTCATCTTGCCACTCGACTACAGTTCGGGGCTGATAAGGTTCGGGTCATGATTCCTTGACCCTGTGTAATCTGTTTGGCTTTCATCTTGTTAAAAGGCAAGACTCTCCATGTAAGGCGTCCTATGGGCCACGTGTTTAGCAGATCAGTGTTAAGTAATAAAACCACAACTTGAATAATTCATGAGTCTTGCACATCTGTGGCCATCACATCCATGGCCTGAGACTCAGTTGTTAAAAATAGCAATTTATCTGCCGCCTTAATCTTTCTGGCTTTTTCACCTAAGAAAAGCGTTTACATTGCTACTCACAAGCAGTGTCATACGTCATCGACGGAGATTTTGAATGACAAAGTGAATCCAATAATGATCACATGGGTTCTGTTCCATGTCCTGATGGACTTTATCTGTGTATGTGTGTCATTCTTGATTGACATGCTTTCTTTGAGAGAGAAAATGTAATGTTATTCTGGCAGTATGTGTCCTCGTGTCCATTCTGCATTTTTAGAACCTCAATGTATCAAGCTTTGACTCAGTCCTATTTGAATCTATAGGTGTATTTTCTTTCCAAGAACTCAGCTTTACGTCATGCATCTGATATCTCAGTAGGCTGCACTCCAATGTGGTTTTAACTTTCCAAGTAACACAAGGTTTTCCCAACAAACCAAATAATTGATTAAGTGAAGGACCTTTTGGCCAAACCTTCTCTCATTTCCTCTTCTTATTTTGCAATGCTTGAAAAACAAAAATAAAACATCAAAATAGCTCAATGTCTGTGCTTTCTCACTAAATTATAAAATTACATTTTTCAATAGCACATGTCACTAAAGTCCAGATTTGGACCTTGAATAACATCAGTCACTTATGTGTGTATATGTATGATTTTATTTAATAGAAAGATAAATGGATGCAGGAGGTATATTGGTTAGGTACCAGTATCTAGGTATCTAAGTTACATAAATGAAAACAATAAGATATGAAGTCATATAAAACAATGGGACAGAAATGGACAGGTCACACTTAATGTATCTAGTTACCAACTTGAGTTTATCTCACCATAATTATTGGTAAAATTTGTAGTATCGACAGCTAAAAACAAGGTCCAAAATTATATTTTGCGGAAAAAAATTACTATAACATCACAATAGAAATGTATTTGGTTATACATTGTTCATTAGAAGAATGATAATATCATGTCAGACATTATTATGTTATGTAGTATGAATCAAACCAGCTCAAAAATAAATAATTGTGATATCTGACCTTGAGGATTTGCTGCAAAGGCAGTAATTCATGCCTGGAGTGTTTGGGGATGTGCTGCTAAAATGTGAGGAATGTAAAGATGTGAAAAAAACATGATAGCTCTTGATTTGATTAAGACAATTAACAGGTGCAGGGACTTCCAGCATAGGAGAAGGTTTAATGAAAGAGGGAGAAAACGAACCCAGAGAGGCATTGGACTTTTTTCACTGTTGCTGCTGAATTTTCTAGATCCAATATCTAAACAGTATTCAGACTTGTGGGGAGGGGTAATGAGGCACAGGTGCAGTGAATGGATCACCCTGTCACCTGCCTGCACGCCTCCGCCGCACACTCAGTTCCATCGCGCAAGCACCATAAACACATTTAAGACATTTCATTATTCGCTCAAATGTAGTTGTTAGGATGTTTAAGAATCTCTAAGAGACAGACGGACTGCGGTATTCAACACCGCACTTCATAATACCGTGGATTGCTTGCTGCGTGATTCTTGACTGACGTTGTGCAGTCTGAGAAATGGGAAGAAAACTGGGCATGACCAGGAGATGGCGGCAAGCCAGCACTCTTTAGTATTCAGATTTATTGCAGTGTATGTGATGATTAAAAAACAGCTCTAGTTATATTTTTCTTTTCTGCCACATAGAAAGGAAGCGTAACATACAGGTCATTCTAAAAGGTAAACGGCAGTGATTAAACATGATTCAACTTTCATGCCAGACTTTCATCCACAGCATGAAATATAGAATCGTAACGGTACACGTGGTGACAGCTTAAACGGTTTAGTGAATCCCCACTCAGAGACGGAGCCTCTCTGCATTGCATCGCTTTAAGTCAGCTGAGGCTCCACTGCTGCTCTCTCTGAATGCTGGACATATGAAATAGCTGCATACAGAGGGGAAAAGCATCAGTCAGGTACTTTCTGTGACTGCACACAATTGCACTGGCGAAGTAGCAGGAGAACCACTGTAAACTGCTTGGGGGGGGGGAAATCCATCCAAACTGCTGAGGCTTGCGAATCTTGCAGAAGAATTAACACGCTGTGTGGACCTCTTTGAACCTTTTCTGTTCTTTACTGCGGTTCTTTATGATGGGCCACCTCAGCCTGCAGGTTTTGTGCTGCAAATGATTGAAATTAACATTAAGGGTCTTAAGTTTTAAATAAAGCTCTACGAAGGCTCTCAAGTAAGAGGTCACATGTTCGAGGAGCTGCGTGTTGGTTTTATACCAGACTTTTTGTTGGCCTCTGTAAAAAAAAAAATAAAAAAAAAAAAATTCAATATAAGTAGTATCCAGCTGGGGAAGTTTAAAGGTGCTTTACTTGATAAGCGTCCAAGTAAACGTCACGTCTCACAAGCTGAAGTTGTAATTCTGGAATAACTGGCAACTTCGCGTTAAACATTCCAAGAACAGATGTGTAATTTAACTTAACAAAGCAGAGTTTATTTAAAATAAGCCAGAGAAACCTAAGAAATGGTACATTTTAATCATTGTGCAAGAAGAAGCTGAGGAGGATGGAAGCAAAGTTCATAACTTCTCTTGAAGCACTTTTTTACTTTATTATTTTTTTCCAAGTGGGGTTTGCAATACAGTGCTTAAGTACAAAATCACCCCAGTATGGTTACTGCAAGCACGTCTGATATGGGGGTCACAGTTGCTCATGGATTGAGCTGAGATCTGGGGAGAATGATCCTAATGCTGTGAGAACAGGCCAGCTGTTTGACAGCTACATGCTCGGCTGTGGTTCTTCCATGTGTTTCACTCACTGAAGGCACAGTCACAACTCAGGAAGATTATGATACAATGTCAAAGATTATGCTCTCTATACACCAAATTAACATGTCAGCAGTATGGCTCGCGCTCTCAGAGAGTCTGAATGCTTTATTTGGTTTATACGCCTTCGTTGCTTATTTTTAGTTCCTGACAATAAAATAAAAGATGATTTAGTACCTGTATACAGTTCGTAAACAGTAGCTGGGTCGCAAACACCGCAAGTCTGCTTTAAACTCTTTGAGGTGTTGACACGAAGTAATTGTACTTCATGCAAGTACAAATACATATTAAATATGAAAACACAACATCCTGTACAAATCTGTAAGTAAAGACCAGTCAGAACGTAAATGTCCCACAGAAACTACACAAGTTTAAAAATAAGTCCTTTGCGTGTGAGTCATCCACTTTTCAACAGTTTTCATCTGCGATTAAATAATTTACAAAAGAGGCAGCTGACTTACATTTATACTTAAAGTAAATCACTGGAGAAGCTAAATTTAATCAGCACTGAAGTGCCAATGATAGTTCCCAAAGGAATATTTAAACTGCGGTGTAAAAAATATATAAATAATAAAATATTTTGGCTTGCATTTTGGGTATTAAATTTAAATGGATGTACTTCATTGCACTCTCCTGGGGAAAGAAAAGTGCATTTAACATGTAGCAATATTATAGTTTGCAGATAGTAAAACTACAACCTTCCGGTCGTCAGCACAGAGATCCAACTCCAGACTAGACAATTATCGGTGAGGAAGAAAAACAGGGAATTATGACAAGCCTGGAATGACCCTCTTTAAAGCTACCAGGTTGCTACTAGAATATGTGGAGTTTTTTGCTTAGTTCAAGTGGTCAGCATTTTTCACATTTCATGTATTTCCTCCAAATCATGTACAGACAGTAATGCAATTAAGACCGTCAGACATACAGCCAACTGTTACTTATGATCGGACTGCCATAACGCCTGTTATATTAATAATTCGGGTTAAATACGATGGTTCCTAATAACGAAAGCACGCACTATTTTGTGACGCTCGTGAAAACATTGCGCGGCTTTAGCGGTCCGTTGGCTCGTAGTTACTTTGATCATTAATGTATAATTATTATGTACTGAATTGTTATTTTTCTGACTTACCTACAGAATCAATTTAAAGACAGATACAGGGAACGGATCTCATTTGTAACCTGGGGACCGCCTGTATTCAAATAACATTCAGACTGTGCATACACATGATTGATCTCCTTCTGTTATACATTTGAACCAACTGCATAGTTGTTTGTTGAAATCCCTGTAAGAAAATGCTATTGTATCTTTAAACAAGGTAATCAAAGTTTATGCATCAAATAAAAAGCCATATAAAAACCATAGGATTATAACTGTATACAGCATCTTAAAAAAATGAATAAGCCACTAATAATCCCAATCAGAGGGTTTATAGCTGTGCGTTCTTGACTTTTGTAAGGAGCATTCTGTACATATCCGTAAATTAACCATAATCCTTGCGTATTACATTTCCAGAAAATGGGCCTCGTCTGTCCGTAGTGACGGAGCAGGCCAGAGTGGTCTCCCGTCGCGGCAGCAACGCCACACTGCCGTGCAAATTTGTGCGAGACCCTGCCCTGCCCCCCAACCCCAAGCTGCGGATTAAGTGGACTAAGCTGACCTCGGACTACCTGAAAGAGATTGACGTCTTTGTGGCCATGGGCTACCACAAGAAGAGCTATGGGAGTTTCCACGGCCGCGTCCACCTGCAGGGGGCAGCAGAGGGCGACGCCTCACTGGTCATCACTGAAATCACGCTGGAGGACTATGGAAAATACAAGTGCGAGGTCATCGATGGACTGGAAGACAATACCGGAGTCGTGACACTGGATTTGCAAGGTACTTACCCTCTAGTTATTAATATCTCACACACTATAGATACTGTTTTGGTGTAATGTTTATATGTACTTCATATATAGTATTTACTGTGATGGGCTGGCCCCCCATCCTGGGTTGTTCCCTGCCTCGTGCCCATTGCTTCCGGGATAGGCTCCGGAACCCCGCGACCCAGTAGGATAAGCGGCTTGGAAAATGGATGGATATAGTATTTAAAATTCTTGCTAAAAGCCATATCTCATCATTTTGACCAATTTTGTAGACATATATGTGCTGTATATGTATAACCAGCCACCTAAAGCAGGGTGATTTAAGGCTGGGTTGTTTGAGACGAAATTGTTGAGACCAATAATAATACTTCAAGTTTCTTTCTCTGGCTGGCAGGACCTCTGTTGTTTGCCCAAAGTTTGGGTGACGTCGGTATTCTGACAGACGCCAGGCTAAGGCAAATTCCAGCAGTCTTATTTATTTTTATAATATTAATATCTCATCTGTCACACTGCAAGCACTGGCAGTCTGTTTAAAGACGGGATTTTCACTGTCTAAATGTGATTCTCGTTAATTCATTGTTATTCTTGATTGCGGCATGGGCTCTGACTTACTGCAGAGACATGGGTTCACCGCCTGACAGGCCAGTGAACTTCATTACACTGCAAACCTTGGCTCATTTCCAGTCAGAAGAATCAATTCTACAGTGTGGTGGGGGAGAAACAAGCATTAAACAAAGCCTTTGTTTCTGGTTTGTTAAAAACGTGTTTCAAAGTATGATAAGGTCTCCCGTGGGAAGCTGTGATGCACACACACTCACGGTGAGCCGGTAAAGATCACCAACTGGATTTACCAAACATACCAAGAAGTTCCCTCCAGTCTCTCTGTTTTTCAGTCGTCTTCGATGATGATCTGAGCCCCCTTGGCAAAAAGTCCCCACTTTAACAAGCTTTCAATTGCTACAGTGTACTTTTATTTAGTGCATAATTAACAAATATCTTTTTACTGGCACAAACAAACATAAGGCCCGTTTTGTGCTGTGTACACCCCACATTTCCATGGATGGGGGCTCATATCCTGCCTAGACTCTGTGTCTGTGGTACATGCATTCTGTGGATTTATGGATTTACTTGTGTCATTTATGAACAATTTGTTCTTTTTGAACAAATCTTTTAAATTACCAATCGTTTTGTTCGTTTCATTCACTGCTGATGTGCTCCTAGTATAATTTTAATGAACATAAAATGCATTAAACATTTGCATCCATATTTCAACTGCATATCCTGGTCAGGGTTACAGGGTTAAGGAACTATAATTAGATTTAATAAATGTCAGACTTATAAATGTCAAACTGCAGTAAATTAAATTTCATTATTTTTATTGACATTAGATATTAGAAATAGTCCCCCATTGAATATGTATATATGTATGAAGTTTCTGGTGCCTGTGCCACCATCTACTATTTCTGCACCCTTGTTTCCGCTGTTAAACAAAGTATTTTGTAATTTCATCGGTAATATATTTATTTAGCGCAAGAGACATGATTATTACTCGCACGCAGTTAACAGAAGTACGTGTCCGTGACAATATAAATGATGCATTTTGGAGCAACTTTGTATTTCTTTCAGGAATTGTTTTCCCGTACTTTCCACGCTTCGGCCGCTACAATCTGAGCTTCCACGACGCCGAGAGAGCCTGTCAGGAGCAGGACGCTGCGGTGGCCTCTTTCGATCAGCTATATGACGCCTGGAGAGGGGGTCTGGACTGGTGCAACGCGGGCTGGCTAAACGACGGTTCTGTACAGTACCCCATCACCCAACCCAGAGAACCCTGTGGAGGCAAAGACACCGTTCCTGGAGTGCGCAACTACGGCCTGCGGGACAAGGAGAAGAGTCACTATGATGTCTTCTGCTTCACGTCCAGTTTCAGAGGTGAGTCTCCCTTCTTCACTTTTGGAAGAACCTTTGCACTCAAGAGATGATGTGTACAAAATTGCCTGTCCAATGAAGCTGCAACCAGATCTGGTGAAAGTCTCTTTCTTTTATTGCCCTAGTCTTATACACAAAGGGAGTCACTTTTTCAAAGTAGTTGTATTATAATTCTTTAGTGCCGTGAAGTCAGTACGCTGTTTGGGTCTTCAGGAGTCCCAATGTCATGCTCGTGGTTGTGAGTCCGTGATCCTTGCTGTTTGTCCTCATTTAAGTAATTTTTAATTAGCAAATTCGCTGGATAAAGTACCCAGAGCGGATTGTGTGGTATATATGCATATGGACAGTCACTGTTCACTCATGTCTTGCCCTGTCTAATGCCGACCCTCAGACACTCAGGCTGACAATTTCTTTTTGTGTTTCTTACTTTGACGCTCCTACCCCTTAGTACAACCGAAGCAAAGCATAAGTTTTTCTTGTCATCTTTCATAAAGAAGTGAGCATTCAAAATTATGCTAGATTCTGAAAATGAAATACCAAATCGTGAAAATGTTTTATTTGACCAAACAAACATGGCCGAACAACCGCACTCGTGTAATTTCCTGTTCGTTAGCATTAGCTTGGCACCCGAATGAATGTGCTTGTCCTCTTCCTCCTTTAGGGCGCTTCTACTACTTGATACACCCCACCAAGCTCACATACAGCGAGGCTGTGCAGGCGTGCCAGAAGGACGGCGCCGAGATCGCCAAGGTGGGACAGATGTACTCGGCATGGAAGCTGCTGGGCTACGACCGCTGCGACGCAGGCTGGCTGGCTGATGGGAGCGTGCGTTATCCCATCTCTCGCCCGCGGAGGCGCTGCAGTCCCACAGAGGCCGCGGTGCGCTATGTCGGCTTCCCTGACAAGAAGCAGAAGCTGTATGGCGTCTACTGCTTCAAGGCATCCAACTGAGTGGGGAGAGAAGACATATATACACACACACACACACACATATATACACACACACACAATCGAGAACGGTTTTCACCTTATTAGAACAAAACACAAAAATAAATATGTGGGAGTTACTCTTAAGTAGTACAAACACATTCAAACTGTGATTTTTTTTTTATTGTGCTAGACAAAAAAAAATTACAAAAGGATCACTTTCATACAATAACAAACATTTTTTGTAAGTTGAAACAAATGTTATCTCATTGTTAATCATTCACAAATATTTTAAATGTAATTTTATGTGGGAGTCTATAAAACAGCTTGTTAGCAGAAGTGGGTGGGCAAAAGGGAAAATTATTGCCAACTCGTTGCTATTACAATACTTTACCGTTACCTGGTTTGGCATGCGATAGCTTGAAAAGATTGTCGAGACTGATAAAAAAAAAAAAAAAACAGTGACGCTTCTCAAAGTCTGAACTGATACTTTTAGTGTAGTCTTTTGTTCTGGGAAAGAAAAGCTAAAAATGGTAAATAAAATGGCCAATGTTGATTCCTTTTGCACAAATATATACTATAGCGCCATGTGATGGGTTGGCGCCCCACCCTCGGTTGTTCCCTGCCCTGCACCCATAGCCTCCGGGACAGGCTCTGGACCCCCCGCCATCCTGAATATGTCAAGCTTTTACAAAAAAAATCAATGGATGGATGTAAACTACGGCCTGATTAAGGATCAGTCATCAGATTGAATGTGCAGTTATTCCAGAGTGCAACATTAATTTTTACTGTTAGGTGTTTGGACTTGTTTGTAAACCAAGTACAATAAATACCAGACACATTTGCTCTCTTCGACCCATCATCTTTGCAGGGTGCTATATGGTATAATGTACTTTTATCATGTATTTGAGTATTTTGTCAGAAATATTTAATTATGTATGTGGACCAAACCGCCATTTTTCTTTTACAATAGCCTTTGGGTGATCATACAACAAGCCGTAAACAATGTTGATTAGCTACGTGCATTTTTTAAATAGGATAACACAATACTACCATATTTCTTATATGTTTTAAGTAGTTAAACTATTAGATACAGGCAGTTCGTAACTTCTTACTTTCCTCAAATTATATATATTTTTTAAGTTTTTGCAGGGCTGTTTGTCTCTCAGTATAGTTAAGATGCACTAAATGGTTACTAAAACAGTAATGAAGAAGAATTACTACTTAGCGTTCAATAACCATGTTCACGTCCTCCAAAAACAGAATGCTTGTTGACCAAAGTTTCCCTGCCAGTCAGAACTTTGCGTCCACTTGTAAACACATAATCGCCTGCCTCAAACTCTAGACCACTGCACAGTGCTGTATTAACAAGCAACCTGTTGCTAACGAGTGATATTACACGACCCAATGACTGCCAAGTACAACCGCGGCCTTTTCGTGCTAGCAGGGAAACACGTAGGGATGGGCTTTTCCATTTCACTCGAGATCAGATAAAATCAGCTGAAGAACAAATGTCCAAAACTCACTCCATGTTCTAATGTTTTTGAGATGAGACCACCAATGACCTAAAGAAAGCTTCCTAGTTACAGTACTGCGAAATAAAACTTACTCAGTCCTCACGTAAGCCAACAAGGAACTTATGCTAAATTACCAAGACTCTCAATTCACACAACGTGAGTTTTTGAAATTTGCTCTTCATTTGAGGATTTAAAATGTTTAATGTTCAGACCCTAAGCGACAGGAGTACTGCAGGGAACAGTTCAAGGGCCAGTTTAGCATTCCTCTCAGCTGTTTTGTGAACAGTCATTCATCAGCATTAAAAGTCATGAAAAACACGATGAAAATATATATATATATATATATATAGATATATATATATATATATATATATAGCATCAAAAGTATCAAGTTAACTCTGAGTAGCTTTCCTGTAATATATAGCTATATATTTTTCATTTCTATGAAGGGAGTAACAATTATAGGGCAAAATTCTTACAAATTGTAAATTAACTCAGGGCAGTTACCACAAACAACTGCTGGACAGACAGTATTATATAAAGTTGGCCTGGAAAATGTTATAATCCAACCAATATTTTATTGAACTGTTTTAATGTTATCTGTGCATCAAAATACTGTGAATTACACAGTTTCTTTCTGATAAATTAACATTTTCCTCTTGTTATTATTTTTTATTTAGTCACTACAAACATAGACAGAATCGATCATTGTTTGCCATGTATTGAACTATTAGAATTGGATAAATGTCAGAGGCATTAAACACTAAAGACAATCCATATTGTTACATTTTTCTATTTTTTTTCTGCATTTGGTAATTATGTAAGCAGAGTTCGAACGACTTGTTTATTTGATTTTGTGACATATCCCAAAAAAACCAACGTCATAATGCCACAATGATGCAAAGTATTAACAGCCTCCCCCCCCTATGTTTATATACATAAAACATACTCAACAGAAATACTGTTTGTATTTATGTAAAAATGTTTCTGACCCAAAGCCAAGATTAAAATAAAACAATTGGAAAAGAGCAACTGGTTTTTCATTAGTCGTCTTGGAAAACAGATGTTTTTACACTGTAATTTTCCAGCCTTTGGTTCCCTGCAGGTTATGCACAAGCTGACCAATGCAGAATGACTGAGGAGGTGATGCATGTAGCTGGTGCAGGAACTCAACAGTCCATTGAGAAATGTGCTACAAGCATTGTTCACTTTCCCAAAAATAGAAATGTCAGTTTGATTTTGTAGAGTTCTGGATAACCAGGTACATAAACCTGCCATGTATAATACAACTGCTGTGTTACTGGCCTCAACATCAATTCTGTGTAACAGACTTAACCCAGAACCAATCATTGGGGATCTGGGCTTACGGAATTTTGATGTTATTTTTTTTTAATCAAATGCATGGAGCTGAAAACTAACAAGCCATTGTAACAATGGGCTAAGTAGGTTATTCTTGTTGTCTCTCGGATGGCTAGAAATTTGGTGAGTAATACATTCATCATGGTCTTTCCGTGCTACCTGTGTAAACTATAGAAAAATGTGACAGGTAGAATTTCTTGGTAAAATGCCTGGAGCAGCAAATGATTTATTTTTCCCTTTTTTTGCCATTTCTATTGTAATCCTGGAATCCATCATATGTACTTTGTGTTTCTGCTCAGTTATGATGTACGATGTAAATGTGAATGGGCTGGCCCCCCATCCTGGGTTGTTCCCTGCCTCGTGCCCATTGCTTCCGGGATAGGCTCCGGACCCCCCGCGACCCAGTAAGGATAAGCGGTTCGGAAAATGGATGGATGGATGGATGGATGTAAATGTGTGTGGACAGTCGCTCTTCACTTACGTTTTGCATTTCTTACTTTAGGACACTCCGACCCCTTAGTAAGAGCAAAGCAAAGCATAACGAACTTTTTCTCATCCTTCATAAAAGAAGCGGAACAAACAGATTAAGCTAGAGTCTAAAAATCAAATACCAAGTTGTGAAAATGCACACCGAAGAAGGCAATATGCCAAAACGCATCTACAAAAAGATGTTTTGGAAGAAATAAAATATCAACTCGATTATTCAAATTGTGATCTTTTCTTGTTTGTTTATTCAAATGATCCAGAATTATGGTCCAGCATTCTGAGAATTCAAAAAGATAGAGCGTGAAGCCCGTCTTTTTTGTATATGACCTGACAAACATGGTCGAACAGAAGCACTCATGTCATTTCCTGTCTATTAGCATTACCTAGACACCTGACTGAATGGATGAAGTGTCCTCTTCCTCCTTCAAGGCACTTTTTTTACTTGATACACTTGATAATCTTGGAACTAATAGTTTCTAAGAAGAAATAAATTAAATGGAAATGGAAATTACGCTAAGTTATTGTATATTGTATTTAGTCCTATAGGCATTTAGAGTTCTGGTGTAGTTAGCCGATTTAATTGACTTTATTTGCATTGTGACCTAAGTGAAGCATCCTATGTTGAAGTAGTAAAGTATTTCTAAGATGAATGTAATTTGTGTCGTATAGATTCTGAACTGTGAATTATGAAAATGCCGTCTTTCACATTTCCAGTCAACCTATCCCTCCATCTTCGATAAGCACTTTTATGGCGCTCTTCTACTGGCATACAGGAACCGACCCGTACCCAAGCCGTACCACAAAGAGAGACTAGTTATAGCACGGGTCCAGCTCGCTTTGGTTTTCCACTGCAGAAGGGTTGATTTGGTAATGGCGCTGCCAGATCTGGAGAGCAACAGCGGTGTAAAACTAAAGAGACACTTTCACTGTTCACTGTGTACATCATGTTGCATTGTGTTAATTACCTACTTTTCTACCACATCCGTAAGAACCAGTTTGTTAGTATCAAACACTAGCAGAATTAGCATTTCACTTGCATAAATCTGTATTACAAATCCTTTCCTTTCAATACTTTTTAAGTAGGAGGTTGGAAATTTATTTATGGGGAATGCATCAATACATGGCAATGTGTGAAACTACTAATAATGACTATGTAGAATATGCAGTTTTGTCCTTCAGATTATCCACACACAGAACAGCAGTATCTCCATGCATTTTGATCACTCATGGTGACAGAACCATGCAGTTTGGTCAAGCCTTCGGCCCTCAGCTTGTGGTACAACTCAAGTACGGCTCAGTTCCTGGTGGCACACACACTCACAGAAATAAACATGCATACTAAGAGCATTTTCGAGATCACTTCCCCTAGTTACATCTCTTTTTGAGGACACTGGAATACCCAGAAGAATCCTGTACAAACACAGGGAAAAGAACAGTCTTATTAAGTACAGTATTATTTAAAAACAGAAGGGACTCAAAGTGATGTATTTAAATTTGTGGATTTCTTTGGTGACATAAAGCATGTGTAAAAAGGTAAAGAATAAACAAGCTTTGAAAAGCATAATTCACAAACATCCGGAACATTCACATAGTACAAAAAAAAAAAGTTATGATATAAATATAAAAAGATAACAGCAGACATAACGAAGGAATCAAACACAAAGTTAAAATTATAACAACGACATTGCTTACAGGAATTTAAACACTAGAGGATTAATCTACTGTGCAACACAGGTTTCTATAACAGTTTAGGCAACAGACATTTCAGCTAAGTATATGGTGACTTTTGCGATTTGGTCTGACAAACACACGTCCCTTTCAAAATCCTCTGTATATAGTGGAGAGGAAATTTGCAGCGATTCTCCTTTTTTCACATTGGCTCACACTTTGTTTTTAACCTGTAGTTAGGCAAAGATCAGAGGACGTGCTTAATAAATTATACGTATTGCAAAGGTTCAAGTCACTTGCGTGTTTCACAAAGTACATTCTGTTAACATCAGTTATTCCTATAAAGAAGCATACGCTGTGATTACTTGCAGAAGTGAAGTCAATATTTTAAGAAGTCAAATTAAAATAGTATAGTTATATTAAAAACATCTTTGTAAACACAAGAAATTCCAGAGCTAATATTAGATGTTTATATAAAAATTTGTTTTATTCCAAATCCACAATTTTACTTTTAATACTAAAAAAAACATACTGAATAATTTTTCTCCCAAATGGCTGTATTAGCCAACACCCTAAAATACCATCTAAAACCAGTCAAAAACATTCAAGGCATTGTTTTGTATAATACCATACAGAACACAAATGCATTAGGATGGTTATATATACAAACAGCCTACTGATTAATTTACCATAATCCCTACAAGAAAAGTTTTAATCTAAGATAGACCCCCACCAGCGGTCTTATGAGTGCGCCAAGTTAGTACTGTGGGCCGGCCCCGCCGGGCTGGGGGCGGGTGTGAGGAGTGGTG
>JAODJX010000119.1:26782057-26800130 GCA_026776945.1 Isichthys henryi | reverse complement strand
ATGTGTGAGTGTATGGTGTGTGAGTGTGCCCTGCGATGGGCTGGCCCCCCATCCAGGGTTGTTCCCTGCCTCGTGCCTATTGCTTCTGGGATAGGCTCCGGACCCCCCGCGACCCAGTACAATAAGCGGTTTGGAAAATGGATGGATGGACGTTAAGTGAGATGCTAGTAAAAATTGGTAAAAAAAAATTATTATTATTAGTAAAAGTATCTGGAATGGACGTGGTGCACCTAGAAGACATTTGGGAACCTAAGTTGTGTTCTTCTACCATCGCACCAGAGCAAAGATAAATACCTTAGAAAAAGCTCAAAACATCATTTTCTTTGGAGACCAAATAGATTGTTCTGTTTGTGCATTTTTCCTGTGCACAGAAAGAAGCCAGGCGGATTTTATTTAAGTTGGCTTATTAGGTAAATGAATTGCCCTGTAATTATGTGAATTGCACCACTAATATTAGTTTTTTGTATATTACACTGCAAGGTTATGCTCCAGGCCTTATTCCTGTAACAATCACTGCACTGGGAATTGTTACTAACGCATGTGTATGTCTGTAAGTGATGGGTTTCAGCACCATGGACAGCTTCTGCAGCTCAAATGCGTGTGACATTCAGTGACAGCAAGAGTACGTAAGAAACAGAGTTCCAGACCTCATTCTCTATCACAGTGTTTTCCAACCCACAGATGGCTCACATTTTTGCTCCTTCCCAGCTCCCATAGGCATAGAGCTCAGAGGGAGCGAAAAACATGAATCGACTGTGGGTCCCCTTAGAACCGGACTGGGAAATACTGCTGTGTCAAAAACCAACTAAACAGAAAATGAATTATGACAATTGTGGAACTGCATAATTATATACTTTGATATTGGGCAGTATAAATTGTTATTAATCTCCAAAGCTGACTTTATTTAATCAGATCAGGTCACGTCTATGGTTCCTAAAAAACAAGCTGCCTAATCACCATGTCTCTACTCACACATGTAATTATAGAAAAGCCATCAGCAAAAACTATACACTATAATGTGGTGGAAGTAAAATATACTCACTTGAACTGTTATTATCAAGAATGTTGACAATGATGACGCGAACCTGTGCTGTTTTGGCATCTTTGTCGGCCTGAGAGATGTCCACGGGATTCCACTGGCCTGTAGCTGACTCCCCAATGATTGTCGTGTCCATGGTGGTATCTTCCATCTCTTCAGTTTTGCTGATATCAGCCATTCTCTCTGTCTCCATCGACGGCATTGTAGCGGTTGCTTTAGAAAGACTGGTCAAGGCATCAAAGTCTGTGGAACCCTCTTCCTTGTACACCACAGCAGGCTTTCCTAAATCTTGGTCTTTAGGAGAAGGTTGTTTTGATAAAAAGGATGCAGTAGTGGGTTGACTTAACCAGGTAAGTCCACTGGAAGCACTTCCTTCTTCCTGCGCCACTGTTTTCTGATTTAAGTCCTCCACTTCCGTGAATGTAAGCAGCTCAGTGGGCGAGGCTGGTGTCGAATGTGGTTGTGAGCTGATTCCGTCAGTCACAGGCAGCATCTCAGGCTCACTCTGTTGAACTGGGGCTGATGCCTCAACAAGGCCCTGTTCATGGAGTTGAGTTGTGTCTTCCACTGCACTACCCTGCTCTGTTTCATCCTTGGTAGGTAAGTCAAGGTAGGGGGTGGCACTTTTGGGAGTGGGCAGCTCCGGTAAGTTCTCCATTGTGACAGGATCGGCCCATGGTACTGATTCTACTTGCCCGATGTTGCTCTCAGGGGTTTCTGTTGGCTCGGGGTCAGTGTCAAATAGAGAAGTGGTCAGGGACGACGGAGATGGGGAGAAAGATTGGCCAGCGGGAGCCATGCTGGTGGAGAACATGGCTGAAGGCTCTTCTCTAAGCTCCTCACTGACAGGCTGTTTGCTTGCAGGTTCCTGGCTTGAAACAGATACAAACTCAGGGGGGAATGATGTTGGAGAGGTGTGCAGCAGTCTGGGAGACTCAGGGATCTCCAACTCTGTTTCACTTGGTATAATGTGGACTGCACCCTCAAGCAGCATCTCAGTTCCCTCTGACACTCTTACAGTTGGTGTGGGACCAGTGGTTGTGTCCAGTGGGGTGGTTAGCTCTCTACCTAAGCAAGAGAACACAAATACTTACTGGTTATACTGGCTAAATCGGATAATAATACAGCCACACATGAAAAGAAACACACATGCAACAGTTTGCCAGTTGTAAAGTTCACATAGCAAAATGAAACCACTGGAAATAAATGTCAAATTAAGCCTGAGTAGAGAAAAATCTGTTTTTGCCTCCAAAAAGGCCCGACATTATTTGTTTAATGTTTCTCAGTACCATATAAAACACAAAGCCCGGGATGAAGGACGTGAACACTGAGGTTTCAAAAAATACAAGAATGTAGGTCTACAGCAAATCACCTTGAAAGGGTTTGCTTTGGCGTGAAGCACAGACTGGCTTATTCTGGGAATTCTGATTGTCAGTGATGTCAAAATGGTCAGAGAAATGCGCCGCTATTTGCAAGGAAAACACATTTTTGGCCAAAAGCTTCTCTTTTTTAGACATTGTAATGTTTCCTCAGTCTTATGTCTGGCTCCTAATTTCTATTTCAAGCCTCTTTTTCTCGTCTTTACTTCACTGGCATAGAAACAGAAACACAACATCTGGCTAAACTGAAAAAGCCAACTGAGGCAAAGTTTCTCAGGTTTGAATTTCGATATGCATGCATATTAACTTCAGTACCATTTAATATAACTCCTTTCAATATTAACTTTTCCTGAGGGGTATGATTTCATGTTACATCATTGCATTTTCTCCTTTTATAATATACATATATTTTACATATGAATAGTCCTCTAAACTGTGGCAACTATGGTAATTCTGTTCAAAATAGTTTGGGGGCTTTGCCCTCCTGGCAGTAGTTGTCCATATATTAAAAGCCATTATTTTGAGGTTTTTTTTCTGAACTGTAAATCATTTGCACTGAATTATTTTTCGTTTTTATTGACAGATTTCAAACAAATGACTTTGGGTGGAACTATTCCAAGTCATAATTACTCCATGGTTCACTTTCAGGATGACACAGATGCAGTATCTAAATATCACGATTAATTTAATTCTAATTTAATTTCACTCAATTAAATTCAAAACACTCATAATAAACAATAAATGCTGAATTAAGGACTAATCGATTAAAATGGCATAATCAGCAGTTTTGCTTCTGTTTCATAATCTATAACAATTAATAATGTTTAGTTTTTGAATAGTTCCTTTCAACAATTTTGCGACAAAGGATGGCTTTAATTGTTTCAGCATTTATTTCCCAGACAGGTGTCTTTTTGAAGCCTCTGTATTATAACCGCAGTCTTATTGTCTGAGACAGTCGTGCTTAACAAGTTAGGCTGTTTACAGACCATTTGGCAAAGCTAAGAAAATAATGCGTGTCAGATTCAGTCACATGATCAGAATGAAAATGTGATTATGTTTTTTTTATTTGTCGTCTGCAGCTTCCCGACTGAAATAAATCTTCAAAGACTGCAAAGTGTCTGCGGGAAGAGGACAGTTAAGCTACATTGATGTCATGGGATTGAAGAAATGCCATGACGTTTGCTGACGCGAGCACAGCACGAGGCTGGGTTTAAGAAAAAGAATGTCCTGGAGTAGAGGATGATGGCATCGTATCCAGGGGTGCTACAATGGCGGGGGGGAGGGGGGACTGACAGTGCTCAAACATAATTAGATTGGCCTGGGTTGAGGGCCCAAAATGATATGCTTTCCTGATCCTGACCCTGCTCTCCACTCCACCGTCATGCAAGCTTGACTACCCGGTTGCTAAGGAAACTCCCCTGCCCCTTACTAGGACACAGCTGGTTGCCTGTTAAGGTAACCAGCTGTTACACATTAAAGACGCGCCTCCCATTTCGGCAGCTATCACTGATGTAAAACGTTTATTTTCCCTAATAAAACACAGTAATCCATAACGTATGTATTAGCTGTTTTTAATAATGTTTATGCTGTTTTTTGTCTGTGTTTGACTTTTATTCTTCCTAATTTCCATTCTTGCAACATAGGCACCTCTGACAGCATTGCTGACGTTTATCCTGAGAATCAGAAAGTTCATAAAACGCTCAGTCTTGGATGCAGGAAATATTTCTACAGAACGAAATTGGCGAGTGTGGAAACCGGAGGTGGTCCAAGTCCTAAGAATGTTGACGTAATGAACAACCAGTCCCTGAGATGTGGGACCTTGCTTCTCATCTCACAGACACTCCACAAACCACAAACTCTGAATCTCAAGTGTTGGATAATGGCTCAAAAGGGAGACGGACCTGATGCTGTCAAATGCTGGCTGGGAGGAATGTGAAAGCCAGCGCAATGTGACCTGTCTCTTTACTCGAGCCATATAATGACGTCACACCGGAGAAGCCAGATCTCTTCCCTTCTCGGCACTGAAATCTGACCCCGACAGTGTGAGGCAAATCATTCTTAACTTTTTCGCCCTGTTGAACTAAAGCGAGAGTGTGTGACCAAGCCTTCACATGGCTGCTGGCACTTTCCCAACACATAGTAATTTAGTCTATATGACGAATTTACAGACAGATATAAAGAGACCTTCACAGCGCAGGAGTTTGCAAGATGTTTTATCTTCACGGTTCATCAAGCCCACTGCTGACTGGACAGAATCTGGTCAAAACCCAAAAACTACAAAGAAAAAAAAACCACAGGGACGCCGTAATAATAAGAAGATATTATACAGGACCGATAATGGCTCAAGACGAAAATAATGCTATCCAGGATCTGGAGAAAATAAATTAGAAGATAGATTGGAAGAGCGGTCCGGGTATTTGCTTAAGAGGAAGAAATAATGAACACAGCACCCTCGCATGAAGCTGCAGAGGGCCCATTAACAGCGAAGGTGAGAACCACCGAGGGCCATGACACTGCCGACACCTTCATGCTGGGTCGTGTCTTCACATGTTCTCCTGCCCCATCAAGCAAACCTCAGTCCCAGCCCAGTTCTGCCTGAACTACACCATCAGTCCTTATACTTCTTTGTTTCCCTATAATGTATAAATGAGATGATTCCTTCCTCATACACAATATGCAGATGTATGTGCATTTTAATTTTAATTCATAATTTAACATATTACTAGATGTTAAAATTATATTGATTTAATAATATTTCAGGTGAAAGAAATCCATATAAAAATTATAAATCACTCTGCAGTCATGACTAAGAGAATCGGGCAGACGCAAAACCTGTCTAAACCTTTAGCTGTGTGTGTGTGTGTGTGTGTGTGTGTGTGTGTCCACGTATATCTTACCTTATGGAGACCAAATGCCCCCACAACATGATGAATACGTGTTTTTTTATGAAACTCCGTGACTGCAATGAAAAAACTAAAAATGCAAACACTCTTGTATTTCATTTGGTTACTTATGGTTATAGTTAGGGCTGGGTGGGGGTTAAGGTTGTTATAGTTAGCGTTAGCATTTTTCCCATAGAAATGAATGAGTGGTCCCCAAACAGATATGATTACATGACTGGGTGTGTGTGTGGGTGCGTGTTGTTAAAGATCCCTAGTAAATTCTCGGAGTTAGCAAAGCCCTGAAAAGCGAAGAGCGTAAACCATAAGAAAAATGTAAACCATTACAAGTTTTGTGAAAGTATTGCAGTTAAGAATTATTTTTAATAAGAGATTCTTGTCACCCTAGCCAACAATTTAATGAATTTAGGCTGTACTCCATGCATATGTAATAAGAAAAGACCATTTTTCTCTCAAACTCATTGTTATATAATTTTACATACATCTTACTCTGATTACCTTTATATACCCAGAATGAAAGAATCAGAATTTAATTTTTAATGAAACAGGCTAAAGGTGACGGTGTGTGGCTCAGGGAGCTCGGACTTTATGCCTGTGATCGGAAGGACGCTGGTTCGAATCCCATGACCAGCAGTGTGAGTTCACATTTGGGCCCCTGAACAGAGCCCTTGACTCCAGTTTCTCTGGGAACGCTGTCTAACCCCACTGTCTGATCTGTACTTGTAGGTTTCTTCAAAGAAAAGTTTCTGCTAAGTAAATGTAATGCAAATGGCTAACTATTGTAAATAATTACAGTGTTGCTTCCAGAATGGCACAGACTTGCCATAATAGGAGACAGGAGGATGACAGGCTGACTTACCTTTGAAGCAGTAGGCTCCCAGCTTGACCGTGGGGTGGGGAAAGCCTGTCTGATTTCTGAAGCGGTACAGGGTCCGCACCCCCAACAGGCCCCCGCCGCACTGAGTGCGGGGTATGGAGATGGGGTAGCGGGCGCTGCCATCCGCCAGCCAGCCGTAGTCGCAGCGGTCCATGCCCTGCCTCCAGGCAGCATGGAGGTGTCCCGGCTGTGCCAATGTGGCTTCAAGACGCTCACAGGCCGACCACGCCTCCTCCAGGGTCAGTTTGTCACTTCCAGGCACGAAGAATACTTCCCCTATGGACACAGTTCATACATAAATCAACATACTGTAGAGTGAGTGATACATGGGAATGGACTGAGAAGTAGTTCAGTCCCCAGGAGGTTGTACCCCGAAATACTTTTGCTGATCACAAAATTTAGATGTTCGTTGCAGGCGCCAACATTGTCCACGTTTAAACTGGCTTAAAAACCCATTTTTATCATTTGGCTTTTAATTCTAGATAGTAGCTCCATGCAATATGGACAGTAAGAAGTGCCTTTTCATATCATTTGGGAGGTGGGCAGCTTGTTTTCTGAATCGAAGAACTTTCTCGCCATGACAGTTCCCCACCCAGTGAATCTCTGGATAGGAATTCAAACTGGGGTCATGAACTAGAGTTAAATAGTAGGAGTGTTTCTGAAAGAAGGACAGTGTCGGATGTTGTAGGCGCCCAGCATGGTACCAAAGCCCAAAATCCTGTGTGTCCTGTCGGTGATGCAACATTTAGCTGCCCCCCCCACCCACCACCCTTTACAAAAATACATTTACGGCTCAAATAGGGCACCTTTCATCATTGAATATGAACATAACTCTTTAAAAAGTCCTGCAAATTAAATATTTATGAACAGGTACATTTTGTTTCTAGCCCTAAACATTACGGGGCCTGGTCCAACACACTTACGTCTATCCTGTCAAATTTATTTTAAAATAGACATAAGACAGAGTGAACGCAAAAGTTTACAAAGGGTATTTATATTTTAAACTATAACTGAAACCATGGAAAGTCCATATTTAGTGAAACATTTACCCAGACCAGGTTTCCCAGCAAACACTAAAGGCACAGAGTGCTGTTCCTCTGCCTTTAAACTACATTTCCCACTTGCTAATACAGTTGTTTGCTTAATTATCTCTCTGCTATCTCTGTTTGGGTTTAATCTAAATGGAAATGTACATGAGTCCGGTTGGTGTGAAAGCGATGAGCGTAGTATAGGAATCCTGCCATATGCAATTCTGTATTTTTTTGGCTTGAAAAAGCCAAGTAATGTTACTTTCTGAGAAGACAAAAATGTTAATTTATGCTGTAACTCAACCAACCCCAAAAACCTTGATTGTTAGATAATCTAGGTTTAATGCAAGAACATATGTTCTTTATAATATTTCATGGGGACATGAATCTTGTAAACTGGTTTTTTTTTCCGATGTTGGCCAAAATTTCAGTCTGGATCATGGTTAACCCCGCTGAGCTACTGAAATAAAGTTTTAAAGGCAAAATATCACACGGTACTCAGTGTGCCAATAAAAGGGAACGCTGCAGTCATAAAAAGCCGACATTAAAAAATATACAGCCCACAAATATCAAGGTTGTTGTCAAATTAAAATGCCTCAACACTCCAGTGGTAATGCCCATGCCATTGCCAATATTTTATTTGAAAATTAAGGAACAACTATTTGTTTTACCATTACTGAAACTACCTTGAACTTTAGAAAATACAGAATACGATTTAAAAAAACATTAATTCAAGCTTGATTGACAGAGCTGTCATGCTGCATGTTCTGATAAGAACTACCTATCTTGATTTTCGCATGGGAATACTCACCACAAGAATTGCAAAGTATGATTCTTCCACCCGAAAAGCAAAATCACACAAAAAGCATGCTAGTCCCAGGTGACACTGGGAGTGGTCACAAGTTCGCTTACCCTCCAGTTTGTCCACGAAGCAATATACATCATAGGTCTCTGTGGGGTCTCGGATCCCATATGTTCGAACTCCAGGCTTCCCGTATTTGTCACCATAGCAACCTGTCCTCGGTTTGGTGATTGGATATCTGGGTGGAGGAAACATTGCATGAAATCGATGGGCTTTGAGAGTGGGGATCTCACTCAGTATTCGGCAGCATCATTGAGCGTTTCACTTCTGGAATAAGCCTAGTAGCATTTAGGGGCTCAGCATTCAAGGTTATTAAGACACCCTCAATATGGCCCAAGATCAGGAGAGTTTATTTCTTTCACTTCCTAAATTTGTTAGTTTTATTATGACTAAAATCCATAGCACTGGATGTCAAGTAGCTCGACCAAAAACGTATTATTTTTGCAGGCATCTAGTATCATAAAAATATAAGTCATAAAATAAAAAAAGTAAATAAAATAATTAAGAAATGCTCACCTGACTGTCTGGTCTGACATCCAGCCAGCATCGCATTGATCAAAGCCGTCTTCGTAAGCAGACATCAGCTGCTCCGGGCTGGCGATAGAGGCCCCCACGTCCTGGCAGACCTGCACGGCTCTCTTGAAGTCCAGATCGTATCGGCTGGAGTTCACCCGGTAGTGAAAAACAACACCTGCATGGCCACAATGAGCAGGCGATTTAAAAACAACAGGCCATTGCAGAAAATACTCGTGAGCATAATTACTTAGCATGTAAGCTGTACGATAATAATCTAAAAAGTCTGCGTTCTGCTTTAGAGCCTCAGTATAGTGTTCACTAGCTGAAAACATTTGGGGAAAAAATGATGATTCATTTTAGTGACTAACAAGCCTCGGAAAAAAAAAGTAATATAAAGAATATGGTAATTTACTAGGGTATAATAAGACATTACTTACAACCCAGGGGACAAGTGTTGCTTAAGTTTCTGTGAATGAATCAACCCTAACAATGGAGTGCTATGCTTGTCAAAGGCGGCAATGGCGCACACAACTGTTATTCCAGACCAAGGTTGACCGCATGGCTGCAAACCTGTTGCACGTTGCACAAAGTCTACATGTCTGTTTCCAGAACCTTCTGCAGCAAAAATATAAAGGGGTGGAGCCAAAATTACAGCTGGGGGGGGTTTTAAAGGTAACTGACAAAGAACTAAGCCAGTGTCATCTATTTAGGCAAATAACTGTCTACTTATATTCTTGTAGAGACGTTCAATGAATCAAGGAAGCCAATGAATCAACGCCTGTGAAACACGCTTATTGCGTCTCAGCACTTAAACATGAGTGTGTTCACAAATTACTCTGTTCTTCATAGTATTGCCCTAGGACCCTTGTGTCCATTTTCATCTATCCGGGACACTAAAGCTATACTCTGTTAACAGGAGAGTCCAGGAGAGAGGGGATACATCTAAACTAAGCAAATTTATCATCTCAGCTACGAGACAACTCCAGCATATAGATACTCCCTCTATCAATTAAGGCTTACTTCCATGGCCAGTTTTAATATAAATTGCTGTACCAAAATAACTGGAAAAATTGATATTATCTGCTTCATGACAGAGACTGCATAATGTCTTTGGAAGACAGACCATTCATCCATATGCATTTTTACGGGTGACATGTGGTTTTGTGTTTAGCACTGTCGCCCTGCACTGCCACTTTAAGCATTCAAATCCTGCCTCTGCTCTGTGGTTGTGTGGAGTTTGCACATGCCATGTCTACAGGTGGCTGGATACATTTTTACACTGGCGGCCAAAACTGTGGAGACACCTAGCAGTTTTGGCAGTATGCTTTAAAAATTTCTGTACGAATATTGGCGGCAATGTTTACAAACAATCAAAGAACGTTACAGATATCGTACATTTACAGCATTTAGCAGACGCCCTTAGCTAGAGTACGTCGGACAATAACTGGAGCAACGGTTGAATTAAGTTCTGCAATCTCTAAAATTTGGAAATGTTCCCACAATTTTGGCCACTAGAGAATCAGTCATTTTTTATTTGCTTAAATCATTATTCAAGTTTGAAACTGAGGCCTGACTATTTAAACCAGGGTTGGCCAATCTTATCCGCAAAGGGCCAGTGTGTATACAGGTTTTTGGGATGTGTGAGGACTCTTTGCAGTGAAAACTCGCATACACACCGGCCCTTTTCGGATAAGATTGGCCACCCCTGATTTAAACCAATATTCCTCTGACATTGATTCATTCATAGAGTTTCTAACCTCCTTTGGCATTGATCCACTATTACAATCTCTAATATACCTATTTGATTTGATCTGCGACAGTGAATTGATGTCAAAACCATAAACTGGGTGAGAAATTGCAGTGTATTTGGTCTTTTAACTGCCAATATCTGTAGAACTTGTCAAGTGCTGAAAGAGCTTCAACGGGCCAAAGGTGAATCTTGGCATTAGCTTGAAGAATGATTTTCCTGCTGCAATTCAAAGAAGGTAATAGTTTTACATAATATAAAGAACTTATATTTTCCTTTGCTCATCTTCTAGTCTTCTTTCCCAGAAATGTAACCTCAACTGTTCCAGTGCTTTGTGCCAAAAAGTATTCTGTTCTCTGGCAGGTATGTCTCCAGGCATATCTGTGTCAATGATGGCCAGGAACCCGCCCACTGTCCACAAACAGGGGTAACATCTGTCTCGAGTACTTTAAAGAACCATAGTGTTTGGTCTCCAACAATGCCCCATAATCAAATTACAAACCATCGCTTATAATGGCTGGGCACATCAAACTCTTATTATTGTGTTCCTGGTAACAGATGGGAAGAAAACCTGACAAAAACAAAGACTGGAAAACGATTCAGTTCAAACCTGTGACTTCAGACCTCGACATGGCCACAACAGGAAGTAAGCCATGCCTTATTTCTCCAGAGGAGAGACACAGAGAGTGGAAAGACAGGAGGTATGTAGCATAGCCGTTAGCAACAAGGACCCAGAACCTCATGAACTGGTTCTGCCCCCCTGTGAAGGACTGGCGTTTTTGCCTTTAAATAGACTGAACAAAACTGAAAGCGAAAACGTATTTCAATTGATTTATATTGTTTAGAAAGAAACGATCAGTAATGACTCACCGCTAACATCCAGAGACACAGTGTCCTGTGTGTCCTCGATGCCGTACATAACTTCACAGCGGTAGATGCCAGCGTCACTGGCTCGCAGCTTGGCGAGCGTGAGGGAGGCGTCCCCGATGTCCTCAGGGTGGCTGGGCACCGACACCCGGCCCTTATAGATTGGGCCCACTTTGATGACGGTATTCTGGGCAACCAGTACTGTAGTCTCACTTTCACCGACCACCTTGGTCCACTTGATCCGAAAGTGGTCAGGGGGGCTGGTTGAGGGTGCAAGGGGGGTGGTGTTTATCAAAGTAGCATCAGAGCTGGTGTCCGGCTGGTGGGTGGGCAGAGTGGAAAAGTGACAGGGCAGGACCACCTTCCCCGCCAGAGATCCACTCACAGGGTCACTTTTCTCCACCCTTAAGTGCTGCGTCGTCTCTGCAGGCAAAGACTTCAGCTTAAAAATCCACAATTATAAATTTCATTCTCTCAGAAGATATTCTTATCCAGAGAGGCAACACGCCCTATGATGTTCAGTGAACTGACAATTGCTAATATCCCTATTCACTCTGCTTTAAACAGCACGTTAACAATAATGCAGTGGCAACACTGAAATGCAACAACTGCAAGGCTTTGTTTCATCATGCGAGTTCAGGAAGTCTCAAAAGGTGCATGTTTCCGGTATACCCCTCAAGACGTGCACTGGCACAAAAAAAGTCAGTTCAATATACTGTCAAGCTCAATCATTTTAAATCACAGAGGAGTTACTTTGATTAAAACGAACGAACCCATCACTGCATAATTCAGTTATAGTGGTTGTGGAATGTTGCAAATTGCAAAATTCTCTTGCTAAATTATATGGGACTCATTTCCTGCTATTGTGCTCCAATTTGCCTTTTAATTTGCATCGTACTATGAGTTCCAGATTT
This sequence comes from Isichthys henryi, assembly GCA_026776945.1. Classification (NCBI taxonomy): domain Eukaryota; kingdom Metazoa; phylum Chordata; class Actinopteri; order Osteoglossiformes; family Mormyridae; genus Isichthys; species Isichthys henryi. The sequence goes on along the minus strand of JAODJX010000119.1, from coordinate 26,788,001 downwards.
GACAAGCTGTCTTTGAAATGGAAATATGGAAACTCGATGCCTCAGTAACTTGATTTTGGAACATTACAGACAGATGAAAATTGCCTTTTTTTCCATAGTCCAGTGACTGTGCTTATTACGCTTCATTATTAGCCCTTGAAATGCAGAAAAACATTCCATAAAAGCTGCTAGGTGTCAAATAAAGTAATCAACCTACACATGAGATCTGATAAAACCACCATTCATATAAGAGTCCTGTTAGTGTCTGGTAAAGGGTTAATCTAATGAACGGTCTTTAGTCCTCAAATGAAACCATGACATTGACAGATAAAACTCTACACTGCTAAACATTTATTCAATTTCAAGAAGACATTACAGGTATTAACGTAAGTGTGTTCTGAGTAAATGTAGTTGTTTGTGATAGCTAACCAGGGCTGCAGACTCAAAATGACATTTTTGGGTAACACTTTACATGAAGGGGCACAAATACCTTAGTAACTCAGTTACTACTCAAGTACAAATCATATATATATATAGTAACATATAGTAACTGAATGGAATACATAAACTGCTATGATTGATTATTGATGGACAAGCATTGTATCAGTACATAACTTAGATTTAGTTACTGGCAAATTAATGCCTTAAGTAGGAATGTACATTATGTGTTCCCGCTCAAATAAAGTGTTACTCTTTTTTTCCAGTAGTTGTGAAATATATCATGAGAATAGGATCTTACCAAGCACATCAAATGTACAAAATAATAAGAATATCCACAGAGAGTACTTTATATCCAATACCATCTTCAATCTGCAACAGAGAAAGTGAACATTGCATTAGGGTGGTATAACTCTGGACTCAGGAGACATTCCTCTTCTCCCAGTCCAAACCCATGCAATTTGGTTGAACTGGTGTCTCTAAATTGCACACTGGGTGACTTTATTAATCACCTGTGAAGGTGTTACAGTGTTACATTTGGCTATTTGGCTGCACCCATGATCCCCCCCGTGTGACAACATGGAAATGAATCCAAATACATTTCAGATAAATGACAAATGAAAACAGACTTTGTTGTTAGCGCTATTTCGAACACATGTAATACATCATATGTTTTCAAGATTTATTTATATAAGAGGGTGGCGGGTGTCCTGCGTGATGTTTCGGGGTAAGTGCCCCTCCCGTCTCTCTAGACGTCGTCCTAAGTGAGTCATGAAACTGGGAGACCGCTCTTCTCATTAACTGCTACAAACGTAACTGGGAGGAGAGCGCCATGGAAACCCAAAGACCACAAAAGCAGGACTTCACAGAAACAGCAAACCCAGAAAGGTTTCTAAGCAAACTGTGACGTTCGACTAACCTGCACTCGTTCCCAGCAAAAGAAGGTTTGGAATTGCTTATTTCAGATCAGTTTTTTTTTTTTTTTTTTTTTTTGGAAGCAGCTCAGTTGCAGATTTCAGATAGTATCCTCTTCTTCAGACCTTTGAATCAAGATTGATTTCTTTTATATATATATATAAGCTCTCACCACGCAGAACCAAAAAGGCGAATATCCCGCACCTGTAATAAAGGGTCACATGTAAGTGTCACAGTGTCCTCATATTATTTTATATTTCATCAAATATGGCAAGTGGAACATTGACATCTGGTTAGGAACCTATGAGGTGAGACAACGCTTACATTTCAGAGTAATATAAATCACCTTCAATGATGTTTTGCATCTAATTGTTTACGTATTTGGAAACAATCGATTGGAATCCGTGTTCGTAGATTCTTGCATTTATGTTTTATAATTAAGACATTTTTCACTGTTTATATGTCATTATTTTTCATGAAATTCTCCATGAATAGTCCAAATCTGTAATTCGATACAATTCTTAATGTCGTGCTGGTTGGAAAAAAAGGTTATTTTCCATTTTCTGTCTAAATGAAGCTTGTTATGTGGATATATAAAAAGTCACTTTCACGAAAGGGCTAAATTGCCCTTATTCTACTTCTGTGTATCGGAGTTGGCCAGCTGCCCTGAAAACCTGGAAGCCAATGAATCAACGCCTGTGAAACACGCTTATTGCGTCTCAGCACTTAAACATGACTGTGTTTTACCGCCATCTACACAACCTAAATGGTGCCCTTCAGATCGAAAACACAAAAGTATTGATGACAAAACGGCGAGATCAGAGCACGCTGACTGTGGAAACCTCCGTTTCTCCGGATGAGAGCACACACCAGCCTGTAGCACATTCCCCAGTGGTCAAGCAGAATGAAAAGTAACGGGAAATCACACTTTACCAAAGAGCTGGGTTGTGGCTATGACGATTTTAAAATATAATAATAAATCAATTCCGTATTATTACTGGCTAAGGCACATTCAACAGATGACAATATTGAACACAGCATCTGTGTTTGGGCGTTCCTGAAATGAAAGATCCCGAAATGAGATCAAGTATATCTTTTTTGTAACGATGGTTTACCTACTCAAACCCAGACTTATTTTGCATACGTTGAAGTTATGTGATTGCTAATTAGTCTGCTTCAAATTCTATTATTGACATCAACAATAAATGAATGAACTTGTCTTAGTAGCTAAGTGTAATTGTTACACGTGCGATCTGAACATTATACATATAGGTAGTATATATTAAGTAAACTTTATGGCGCCATAGGCAATCGTTAATGCATTTGAAAAGCTTGCTACTAAAGGTGCCGATGGCTGAGAGATATGGCACGGATAAAAGGTAAGGTTTTCTCTCAGGATGTCAAAGTCTCTATCCATCCTAGATCCTTTTGTCGGACCAGAGAAAAGATTCTCTGTTCTGCCTTGCGGCAGTATTTGGAGATTAATGATTTCGAGGAATAGATTGACTAGGACCTGTATCAAAAATCGACTGCGATTAATAAAAAACAAACATAAAAACTCGCTTTAACTTTGGACATATGAAAAGTTTCTGCATACTTCGTTAGAAACATTCAATTTTCATAATAGGCTACAACTGAAATACATTGTAAATTTTACTGAACACTACTGGACACATATACAACCTATTTTAAACACGTCATCCCAATCAATTTAATTATGGAAGTAAACGTAGTAAAATAACGGCAATACCTCATATAGGTTTGTAAATCCGAAATGAATGAATAGTTTATATGTGTCCTTAATTCCAGTACGTTCCAGTGTGCGAGTTTAAGTCCAAAGTAGTTCTTCCCTGTGATCAGAACAAAAGGGTCAGTCTTCGCTTTTCCTGTTCACAGCTCTTCTTTCTGAAGGTGGACAGATTATAACCTGTTTGGATGCTGCCTAATAGAGCAAAGATCAGTCGGCTAAGTTCAAAATCTATTTACAACCTTCTTTCGTCATCGTAGGCGTGGCCCAAACTCGTGCATCCCGAATTTCAATAGCATCTCGTCCAATCAGCATCGCCGTAAGATCCATCGCAGCTTTACAGGGTCCATTTAGCCTCAGTCATACATCTTACAAGTGCGAGTTTCGCGGGGCTCGAACCTATAACACGGCAGCCGCGTCCCGATAAACCTATTCACTGCGTTCACCAAAGAGCTGTGATTGCCGACTGTGTTCATAGGATAATACTGAAGCGCCAAACCTAGACACATAGAACACATAGACACAATATAATGTATTTAGCGTAAAACACTAAAGAAAATCATTTGAGTATAATGTTCTACAACTTTTAAGGGACTCAACTCAATGCTACTGGATTACTCAGTCGATCTTAAGAAATGTCTGCCGCATATCTATAATTTTGTAATTATGTACAGTCCTGTTCTGTTAAAGATGACGAGTCTATTGGAATTATAACTTACATAAAGATTATATCCACCGGCGATGCAATGGGGCCGTATTAGGCCAAGATTATTTTGCAGTAAATTAATTACATTTTTTAGGGGGGGGGGGAGTGGGACTTGTTCCAGTTGCATAGAATAACTCACACTATGTCTGTCATCCCCGACTTCATACATAACCTGTATATGCCTAAGTAAGATCTGCACACAAAACAAGTAGCGTACTCATGCACCGAATATAAACAAAACACATATTTGATTACTCCTGGAGACACTGTTAGGTAAATGCTGCTTGCATGTGACATGCAAAGCGTTGCATGTGCCATCATGCACGTTCCCTGTGCTTTCCACACGGGGGAGAGACCGTAACACAGTGAAACGTACGGACGGCATAAATCAATGAGGCAGGATTTGGATCAGAATAAAGTAAAAGAGCGGAAAATCAGCAGAATCACAATCTCGCATTTCGGAGCCATATCTGCGAGATCCACGCCGTACTGTACCATTTATTTTATTGGCATTTATGTGTTTCGGATTACTCTATTGTTAAAACGACACAAAAGTCCAATTTTCTCTGTAGTAACCCACATCTGCTTATTTATTCCGGTTTGATTTCTGTTCCAGAGTCTCGTTTTTCTTCGGAAAACATTCGATTTATAGTTACATGACTTGGAAGTTATACAAATGGGAAACATTTCATTCGGTTTCTCATGTAAATTGTTTTTTTATTATTTATTTATTTTTTACTTAATGTTGTCCGCAGTATTGCAGCTTTGCAGAATCACAAAGAATCCCATTCCATTACTGATTCTAATAATTAAGTTTTAAAGTTACTCGGTGTTAATTGTAGGGGAAAACAGTACAGACACACACACCTTCATATCTCTACAGGGCTGCCAACTCTAACGCATGTGGCGTGACACTCAAGCTAAGAAATCTTACGGAAAATCTATATTATTCCATTATAACCCTAAAATTAGCTACATTTATAGCCCTGGAGTAGTTTGCAAACCCAATAGACTATTTACAAGGTAATAAAACTCTTACATACATGTAAATGCTTGTGCATACTTGTCTAGAACTGAACATCTCACTCCAGCCAGCTGACCAAAGTTGGCAACCTCGTCTTTAAACTTTACGCTAAAATGAAATAATCCTGACACCGCTAACTGTAAAAACGCTTAAAAAGAGCTTTTAACACGTGCCTCTTGGACATAAAAGCTGAAAGGCTACACCAGGGGTCCGCGACTATTTTTCCCCGAGGGCCAAATACCATTAGCAACACAAAGCCAGAGTTCACTGCGTTTAGGGGGTGGGGGGGAGTGACAATCGCGCCAGTCCGCCAGTTCGTGATCGCTGGCTTACAGGTTCATCGATTGTGCAGCATCCCGCTACACTGGCCTGTCATTCATAGATCTTTAATTCAATCAGATGGTGGAAACAAACTAGATGTTTTAGTGCAAAATGGCCACGTGGTATGGTACGTCGGAAATAGGGGGGGGACTGGGAATACCCTAATTAATAGCGCGTTACTTATCCTTTATTATCAATCCGTGCGTTGCTGATTGGGTTGTATTACGCTGACGTCATTGTCGCAGCACGCCTAAACGAAAACCACGTGGCAGCCATTTTACCAGGGAACGTGTTAGACGAGTGTAACTGTGCACTGTTTGTGTCTGGCTGTAATTACATCAGAAAGAAAAAAACCCAGTCTATGTTTCTTTTGTATACCTTCAGTTTGTAAAAATCAAGGTACAGAAACCGAAGAAGTAATGGAAAGGCGATGGAAAGCTCAGCCAAAAGGCATGAATCGAAAGGACTCGAACGAGACACATAGGTTTACTTTTCTAAACGCAGTAAATATATTTCAAACTGCAGTTAATCTTTTGGGAATGCTATGCTAACTCAAAAATACGACTGCGATTACTGATTGCATCGAAAGCTGTTCTCGCGTTTAAAGTTATACGTCATACATACCAGTGCCTTCTAAGAAAGGGAAATAAAAGGGGAAATAAAAGGGACATAATTGGTGATGAGATGTAAAAACATTAATGTGTTTCCTAGTGAGTCTCTTCTCTTTCACATAGAGGTCATCCATCCATCCATCCATCCATCCATTTTCCAAACCGCTTATCCTACTGGGTCGCGGGGGGTCCGGAGCCTATCC
>JAODJX010000119.1:26758210-26768210 GCA_026776945.1 Isichthys henryi | reverse complement strand
TATATGTATATATGACACAACAGGGTACCATAAATCTCACGTATAGGTTGTTAAGAAAAGTTTCCTTTGTACATTTTCTTAAATCATATGATAAATTCGTACCAAATACTAAATGTAAAGTTCATAAATATTACTATCAGAAATGAACAAGAAGTCAAAACTTATCAAATATTCTACTTTTTGAGAAAAAAAAATGATAGAATGTTATTACTATTTATAAGGACATAACTCTGACCAGTGGTTAAATCAAATTATATATTATCTTTAGAGTGATAAATTCTGTGATTATCATTATTTATTATTTCAGGTTGGAAGGAAATTTAAATAAATCACCCATTTGCAAAGTGGTTTTCCATTCCATCAGTGTGCCCCCTGTGGACAATTTCAAATGTTGAAATGATGAATAATGAGAGAATGAAAGAACACGGCTGTATTTTTGCAAAGAGATTCCATGAACTATATTCCGGGTGCTTCTGTGTGGGTATAAGTACGAATTGAATCAATAAAATTTATCATAATTTTGTGCTGGCAAAGAAAATCGGTTAGGCCCAATGATCATCAGGCAACACCAAGTCTTATATATTAGACAATATAGAAAAATTCCTAAAGATACATATTTTCCCCTGAAAATACAGCAAAATTAATAAAGTCTAAGGCTTTTTTGTCAGTTGACAGATGGTTCTCTAGACAGACTAATTAGTTATTTCTGCCACTACAAATATGAACAGATTGCATGATGTGACTTGCGTGTAAAAATCACAAAACCAAAAGTTACAGGCATGCATCTAGTAATAATGTTCTTATACAAAAAAGACCTCAAGGGATGGAGGCTTTATGCTAAATATGACGGGAAACTGAAGCACCGGGAGAATTTCATATAAGGAGATGGAAAGCTGATGTGAGGATTAGGGTCGAAACACTTGCCAAGTCGTGTTTTTGAAATCAATGTACCAGGAAAAGATCAACAATCAGTCATACTCACTCAGTATTTTTTTCTCCAAAGGGATAAAGAGAACGTCTGGAGATGGTGTGAGAGCCGAAAATGTCTGCTCTGGCTCTGGTTTCATGTTACCAAAACCATTTTTCCCAACCAACGTGTTCCAATCATGCATATGTACTTGGATGCACACACTGTAAGAGTCATCAGACTTTACAGGAGATTGGTAGGTAGATGCAGATCTCATTTGAATATAGTATAACTCCAAAACATGCCCATGCCCCCTATACATAGCGGAAAGATGAAAGGATGGATGCAGCAATTGATAAGACAAAAGGCAATCCATCGTTCTGAAGAAGCTTCATTGATGAAAATCCTTCCATCAACTGCTTGTCTGGTACCGGGTCACACTTAGCTTGGAGAGGGCATGAAGAAGCAAACACCCTAAACAGGATGCCAGTCCATCAGAGAGCACACACACACACACACACACACACACATTCATAAAGTACGGGCAATATAGAAACACAAATGAATCTAACCACATATGTACGACTGTGAGCAAGCCGTACTCCAAACTCCAAACATACAGAGAAGTGGACAGGAATTAAACCCATAACCTTGGAAATGTAAGGCCATCATGCCTCCTTACAAGTGGAAACCTTTCCCAAAAATTAAGTAATGTAGAGGCATTATGTTGCATATGAAACAAAGTGAAATGCTTCTTACAATGCCGTTACAATCTGGGCAGCTTAAGGGAAATTTGGAATAACAGTAGCCAGATTCAGCTACAATACTAACAGTGAGCCTATATTTCTGATATTCTAGTTAACAAGATGCAAAGAATCACATATTAACAAGCATGTAGCGATGAATCGCGAATCAGTTAAAAATCGATGTAAATATATCACGATTTAAACTGGCTGATGTGGAAAATTAATCGTTACTTTAGGAGAACTTCACGGTACTTTAACAGAAAAACTGGTGTAATTTTACACTTGGTGTCATGACGTGACTTTGACGTCAGATGTCACTGCGCATTCACGTTGACATCGTACGTTTTTGGTTTTGACCGAACGCGAGATGGTGAGCGAATTTGAAATTGAGGGTGTCACGGAGGCGCAGTGGTTATCATTCAAACATCATACGAGCACAACAGTATATTACAGGATGTAACGGATGACATTTGAGGCTATAAACAATTTTTGAAAGCGGTGGAAGTTCTGTGAATCGTATCGAATCATAAGTTGAGTGTATCGTTACATCCCTACATATTAACCAACTTTCCTTTCCAAACAGAATTTCACCATAAGCCTAGCTAGTATTGCCTCATTTCCAGTTTTCTAGCTCATTTGTGGGCTCTACAAATAGTCAGCGGTTGGTTCCCACACCTGTGTAATTGTCATCTTTAATAGCATTAGTATTCCAGCCAAGAGTACAAGCATCTTTCAGGTCAAGCTTTGCAATCACAATGTGCCCCTCTGGGTCTCCTATCTCCCTGTATGACATATCCTTTAATTCATCTCAAGAAAACAGTCTGTTCCCCTGCTGGGTTGTTCCAGAGCACAGGTCACGGTCAGTTACATATAGAAGAGGTCAAAGGTCACCCTGGCCTATTCAAGCACAAAAAACTTAATTGCAACCCTGGAGCCAGTAAAAGTCAACCTGAATTAACAATATGCCAAGGATCAAGTGACCCTCAACATCAGTCCGAGATCTGAAACAGCCCAGTCGTAACTCCTCCAAGCGCGTGTTTCAGCATTTCCACTGCTCCTCCCTTTTCTGGTAGTCTATGTAACTTTGGAGCAGTAATTTATTTTGCAGCTACATCACAGGAAGTCCCCTGTGTAAGCTGGTGGTTAGCTTTCAGAAGAATTACTGGATGAATTCAGTGGCAGAAGTATATTCATGATTCATGATGCTGGAAAGTTTACTCCAGCTCAAAATATTACTCACAAAAGTAAAAATGAAAATGTGAATTAGTAATTCTATTTTCTCCACACCTCTCCAACAAAGCTGATTATAGTAGTCAGACTGAAACTGAACCAGCTACTGGGTTTTAAGTATCATTATAGGCATGATTATTAGGAAATTCTGGTCTTTGGATTTAGATTTCTCTATGGAAAGAACAGCAAAGCCTATATCAACCTCTGGACCTTGTCTTAAACATCAGCTCTATGAAACAGACTAAAACAATAGAACTGTTTACCACGAAAGTTGTTTGTAAATAATGTCAGTCAAGTGAAGATCTGCAATGAATTTGTTGGGCATTACCTCCCAAAACACTGAAGAAATGCTGGGGAATATTTGGCATTTACAGCACGTCTTTGGGGCCCGCTCCTCACTCGTGCTCAGCTGTCATTCAGGCTTCTTGGCAAACAGGGGATCGCCTTGTTAACGCAGCATGCATAGGAGACCTGGCCAATCAGAGGCCCTGACTCTAACTGGACAGGGCTTCCAGGCTTCTGTACCGTGGCTAACAGACGATTAACTGCTACTACCAAAATCAGAAGGCAGGCTCAGATATCCTGCCAGGTAAGACAGTCGACAGTCAGGGGGACAAGTAAGGGGTTTCTACCTGGAAGTAGCAGTACATTGGTGGAGCTGACGCAAAGGCAAGCATGGTAGTATAAAAAAGAAAAAAAACGCGTGTTTGGCGCTTCTGTGTTTCTTTCGGTAATAGAAAAGAGCGAGAATCAAACATCATACGAGCACAACAGAAATGCACAGGAAGTAACGGATGAAATTTGAGGCTATACATTTTTGAAAGCGGTGGAAGTTGTGTTGGATTACAGATGGGAAAACTAATGAAACTTCACAATCTTCAGAATTATCTGAACCGCAGATCCGTTCAATTTTTTTTTATGATTTTGGTAAACGACGACTTTTCTCAATCTTCCTACAGATCTGACACAACCTGAAATTTCCCAGAAGCTTCTCACCATGAAGCACTAAGTCAACACATTTTCCAAAAATATGGATCCCACATGCAAAACAACAGAGAACACAGAGTCTTAGCAGTCCTGTTGCATCTTATTTCTAATATAATGAAGGTGGCAGTGACATTTCCCATGGCTAACTGTGATTACCAGAGTGCTTTTCACTGAATTGTACTCCTGTGTGGATAATAAAAGAATGGAAACATTTCACAAGTCATGTTACAGCTCTGGAGTGCATCTCCAGAGAGAGGGGGTAGCTCCAAGATCAACTTTCTTCATCGAGGACCGGTCCAACATCTGTCTAAGCCATGCCATCAAGGATAGGAATAGGCTGTACACTACATGTAGAATTATTACGAAAGTGCGGATTTTTCTAGCATCTTCTCTTCAGGCCAATATTTTTGGTCCAGATGAATCTTCAAATAAGAACAAACTGCTTAAAAATAGAGCATGTTCACTACTTAGTCTGAGTACCTTTCTGTTTGGAGTTAAGCAGAAGACCGTAGAATCGTGCCGTTGCAGAATTAATAGGCTAATTATTATCACAATAATTCCCGACACCTGACTTACAGATAAATTGCACTTAAAAATGAAGTGCCATAAACCCAATTACATTTAAAAATTTGAGTTAAATGAAAAGCGTGACTTCATCAGTTTGTTGGCTAGAGGAAGGAGAATGGCGCCCACCATTTAAAGTCGTATCACACCGCTGTTAACATTGTTCTGACTTACCCACAAATTTGACTTAAAGACAGAATTAGGAACAAATCTAGTTCATAACCCAGGGTACGCCCTTAACACTACTAAAATGGGCCGAAAAAGGAACTTCGACAGAGCACAAAAAAACTAAAATTCCTATCAGAGGGATATAACGCAATCAAAATCACCAAACTATTAAAATGTGGCCAACGACCAAAGAGGAAGGAAGAGGCAACTAGAGAAAAGATGCTAACTGCCTAATATTTGTGGCGATTTAAACAGAAACTGTTTAGCATTAAATGGCATAATTTCTCAGATATGCAATTTGAACAGAATCTTCAAGAGTAGCAGCTGCAGTGTGGTGTGACACTGATAAGGTCACAAAGGCTCATACTGTACATGACCTCAATTAACGTCAAGCATGGGCATGGACACCTCTCAAAGGTTTATGGCACAGATGACAATAGAGTGACTCTTGATGGAGCAGATGGTTAGACCTTCTAAAAGCACCAACGATGTGTTAAAGGAGCGATGGTTTGGGTTGCAATTACAGTATCAGTTATGAGCTTCAAGTGATTAGCTTCTATGAAGGTGGCATCTGACTATCCCCCAGAATGGCGCTGTATGTGGCACGCTGTAAAAATTCCGAAAAAAAAAATTAAAACAGAAGCCTGGCGCTTTGGGTGAGGCTGAAGTTTCCTGCATTGCTTCCATGTTGTTGGCTCAGATCTGGGGAACGGCGTCCAAGTGACTCATTCAAACGCAGTCGAACGTCTCCAGGCAACAATGAAGATCTGTCGCTGGTAGTTTTTAACTGACAGATTAGCTTTGTGACTACTGCTACGCTCTTTAATTTGTACCCACAATACTGGCAATTGGTTCAATTTCTCTGTATTTATGTGGCAGTTTGACAGTGAGTATTGTGTTACATTACAGGTCAATTCAGGAAAGCCAAATTCTTTGGGGGTAGAACTGTTTTCTGATTAGACAAAAACAATGTACAATCTACACTATATGGAAGTGAATTTAAGTAATTTTTTGGAAATCTGCAGGTTGGAATCCACTATTTCCCAGAAGAAAGGAAGAGAATACAGAAGTCGAGTTCTTTCAGCTGACAGCAAACCAAAACTACTTTCTAAAGTACCTTTTGAAAACCAAATGTAAGGATACTTCCTCTCATGCATAATCTTGTCCACGTTTACACATTACGCTTCACAATTACTAGCATACTGGAACTTTTTGGAAGGCTTTTAATCAGGCAATAAAAAGTCCTTCAAGATGACATGTTACGAAGCCCATTTTTCTTTTGGTGAAAAAAAAAGTTTAAATGCTCTCGGGGGGGTTTACTATAAATCTGTTTTTCTTCAAATGTGAAACAAAGGTGTTGCTATTTCATAATGGACAAATATAATGGCAAGAGAATTGGTCCATAAAATGAAAGTAAGAACTGACTTGTTAATAGCAGAATGTAACTTGTGTTAAAGAATGATTCATGAACTATGATAAAAAGTGACTAAAAAGTAAAAATGGTTACTGGGTTTGTGTCTCTGACTAACGCCAGCCGAGGAGCCCTCCCTCTCGGAGCCCTCCCTCTCGGAGCCCTCCCTCTCGGAGCCCTCCCTGCACACGACTTCTTTGCATGCATTCAGCAGATTTGTAAATACATTTACATAAAAGGTCCTCGACACAGAATGTGGTCACACATTGGCCTGGCAGCTCGCTCTTCCCTATTGGCTCACAGGAACAAAACAGCAGTACAGGATGCCTGCAGAACCATTCAAGTTACAGAACAAAAATTACCAGTACACCTACGTTATACCTTTCCCAATAACAAAACATAAAAGTTCATAGAATTATTATTTAAGCAGCATTAGAATCTACTATAATAATATCTTGCATCTCGTGACACTGCCCAAACCCCCAGGCTTTCCGAAAGAGGTTACTGGCTCACCGTAACCCGGTACCATGTAATGGACAGACGCTAATATACATTTTTTATTAATATACTGTTTTATGTTTGTTAAATACTGAAAATAAAATTTAAACAAAAGTACTGCATTACATAATATCTGACTGCCATACGATTCCCATATGGTGGAATGAAGGTGCGGTTCTGGATAATATGTGTGTGTACCCACAGCCCATGAACTAACAAGTGAGCCTCCCATTGTCGTGTGGTTCCACAATCACCTCTGCAGGCTTACACCACTCCATATTCCCTGAATGCTCAAAGTGTTGCACTCTGTTTGCTGATTTCAATTGCTGTCTTACTAGATTCTTGCTTTGTCTGGAAGACGTGTAGCTTCTGCTCCAATACTGCTCACCCTTGTACCTGGACATTCACTGGGAGCTCAGCCTAGCTGCACTTATGCCTAGTCAAATTTTACAAATACAGCAGTATGCTTGTAATGTGCTATTTACCTCAATTGTACATCATGTAAAACAAAACTGCCAGCTAAACAATGTAAATGATATTTAAAGTAAAACAGTTCCTTTGCTGAGATTCAGGGACTATATGAAACAATTTTCTCATACATTTTAACTCATCCATTTAACCAACTAACCAAAGATCCAACTTTTAGGTCGCCCTTTATAATAACCAGTTCAGTAGGGATGAAGACTACACACATCCGTTGACTAGTCTACTGGAAGTCAACAAACACAGGTTAAACAGCCCTAATTACGGCTTACACTGATGCATAATGTTTCTCTTACATGATGTTGGTACATTGTTTTCATTCTGGGGCACGAAGAATGTCTTTCTAGGCTTGTGTGACTCTCTTCCAGTTCATGTCTACCAGACAACAATGTTCAGCATTATCCTGACAAACTGCTCAAATCTTTTCCATTTTTCTTCGTAGAGAAAATCACACACCCAAAAGCTTACTGTGCGTGGAAAGGAAGCGACATCATAGGTATGAAATGCTGTACTGGGGGATTTACCAGGTGGACTGGGAGTTGCTAAAATGAGCAGGCCACAGCAAAGAAAAGATTGATTATAAAAGATTGGAAGTTCACCTCAAATAATGTTTTCCATATGTCAGAGACTCCGTGAACTGACATTTTTTAAAAAATGAACAGACTAAACAGACCTCTCCACCTCAATAAAGTACACACCCAAGAAAACATTTTTAAAAAGTATGACCACTTAGCATGGGAAAATGGCAAGCCGAGATGAATGGGAGGTATAACCGTGAACATAAACGGGCAGATGACGTGTACAGCACAACTGCGGTTAGTTGCTGAACTCTAAAACTGTAACAAGTACCTAATAAAAGTCTTTAATGTGGAAATATATGTTCTGGGTTTGTTTGCAATGTAACAGGTTTGTTTTTAACTTTGGGTTGTTTTGACAGACTAATAATGTTCAATGCACAGTCAACACTAATGCCAGCTGCCTTCAGCAATGATGTAAAATTCAGAGAAATGTGTTGTACAAGGACACATCAAACACACTATGTTAGGTGAAAGAAGACAAAAGAAACCTTGTGACATGGCTCCTTTTAAGTTTTTATGTATTATAATTTAATTTCAAAATCTGAAAAAAAATTATCTGAACCTTAGATTGTAAGGGGCATATGGATGTAAATGTTTTAATAATTGAAATAATTTATTAATATGTGATCAGTCATACCTTTTCCTTCCTTGTCTCTCTTCAGATAGCTTCTTGACTTCTACCTGGGGATTCTGCAGATGCCGATGTCGACGTTTGCGACAAGGTGCGACATCAATAATGTCAGTCAGGCTGTCATCAAAGGAGGTACGGACAGGTTTTTCTGCAGCTGGACAACACAGAGGGAGAAACCAGGAGGCGGCAGGGATGTAATCATGGTGGTTAGGTCACTCATTTCGCATGTTCTGTTTACTAAATTACCAACAAGTCTACTTTCACACAGGGCTACATACAGCAATTAGGACAGTCAGCTCAATTACAGTAGAATGGATGCACCAATTTTAGTTGCATTCTACCTCAATACAATCTGTTTAATTAGAAATGGACGTTGTCACCTTAGGATTTCACAGTGTGGCCTTCAGGAAGTTCTACTTGAGATACCCGGCCTCTTTAATTAGCTGTCAGTTTCTACAAGAGGGCAGTTTATCTGTTGTTAAAATGGCTGCACTGAAATTAAGGCCATTAGACACCCTATTATTACTGGTGGGCTACTACAACTAGAATCCAAATCTACTCAAAGCATATTTATTAGGATTCACATGGAAGAACAACTAATGTATGTAAAGAAACACAGTACCTTTATATTCTTCAATCTCTAAAATAGACTACAGGCACATGGTTGAATTTTACTGACATACGTGACTTAACACATCTGATCTTGATGCCCCCACTCCACCCAAACAGTAACATCTTCCCCGAAACTTGCAAGTAATCTGACTGGGTTATTTTGGGAAAAGTGGTAGCTACAGAAAAAATAAGACTGAATTAAATTACAGTAGCATCTTTAACGATCAAGTGCTGAAAAAAATGGCACGTTCTGAACATTATGGAACTGTCCCGTCGCTTCAGTATCACAGGAGAATAAAAGTGTGAATCAATAACCAGCCTATTTCAAAAGATTCTGATGAAACAGATTATTTATTTTTCCAAGATCTTTAATTCATGCCTGTGTTTTCTAATTTGTTCAGTTCTATCACAGATGAAAGCTGGTCCACCTCTGGTCTTATCCTGTGGGACGACACTGAGCTGAGATCAGTCAATCTGCCATCTGACACTCTGGAATACATTCATGACTTAATTTTCATATCCTGCTCTCACCCAAGTCCTTTCAACAGCTTCCAATTACTCTTTTTGTAATAAACTCTTAAATCCTGCTGCCATAAACATTTTCTGTTCGGCCATAGTGTCTCTAATTAAGCAGTATCACAGGCTACATAATGGTTTTTGTTATACACCCAGTGTTACTCAGAGTTGCCTGTTTTTTAAATCTCAGACCAGGAAGAAACACGTTGACACATAAAATTCTGTTATGGGTGTCAGCTTTCAGATAGAACATTTAGTTTATTTTTTCCCGCATGACATCGGTTATTCCTTACGGACCTGGGGGGAAAGTGAACTGGACTTTCAGTCTATTGAGAAACTTTGCATCACTCACTGGTAAGCAGGCCTGTTCTTTTATATCCTGAGGCAGTATGAACAAACTGGCACTGGGACAGCCCAACAAAAGAAGAGATCTAAAGGCTACAGCAGACAGGGCTCATCGTTTAGAGCTACAGTGTCCTGTAGGACAGCAAACTACAACACAGTAATGATCTGAATACTAGTATTATTACTACTCAACCCTACGAATTTGGATTATTTTTTTATGACAGTGGCATGTTAAATATATAATTTAAATCATCCATCCATCCATTTTCCAAACCGCTTATCCTACTGGGTCGCGGGGGGTCCGGAGCCTATCCCGGAAGCAAT
>JAODJX010000119.1:26738126-26758177 GCA_026776945.1 Isichthys henryi | reverse complement strand
CAGGCGGAGACTCGAACCCGGGTCCCAGAGGTGTGAGGCAACAGTGCTAACCACTGCACCACCATGCCGCCCCATAATTTAAATCAAATATGTACTTGAAAAACTTTTTTTTTAAAAGAATGTTTACAGTGTTTTTAAGATCAAACTGCACAACAGGATAGAAAAGAGCAAAGAGTACAAATGGCAATACTACCACCTGACCGTCCACAAATTTGAGACGCAAATGCAACATCATTAAGACCCTCGACATAATGTGTCAATGAACAACAGCGCTAATTACATCATGCCAAGTCATTAAACAGCCACCATCTTGTAATTTCAGCCTTGCGGGTCACATGTCAGTGATTTTGTAGGCCCCATCTTTATTTCTGAGAAATGAATGTTACTTTGGCTCCATAAAAATATTACAAAAAAAATATGCAACATCAAAAACACAGCATGTCAGTATTAATGTCATCCAGAGCAAATGGGTAAAAACGCCACAGTGTTGCAGGCATCAGTAGTGAGTCCCATCGCCTGATTCTTTTTTTCTAAGTTGTTCCTATGTCCTACTGGGGCAGCTGGAGGCCGTTTACCAATGAAAAACAGTTTATGGAGTTACGTGATAATATATTTGCGTTCTCATTAAGGCAATCACATATACTTTGTAAAGTAACAAGCTGATAATGTTTTGGCCTGAGAAACCCTCTTTGCTTATTTGCTGAACATGGCACACGTCCAGTGATCAATAAAGCTTTCATTAAATCCACACATGGCATGGATGGCTGGCTACCATGGACAACATCAGCAAGACGTCTCCTGAAGTCCTTCCCATTGAGCAGTTTATTCCCAAGCAGCGCTGTGTGTACAGCTCTACTTATTTCTGAACAAGGTAGTGCTGGAAGTGAGCCACCTCATACTCCCCTGGTAGTCCAGCCCCCCACTGCCCACACACGCACATATCTTCCAACCCTTAACCCCCCCAGCTCCGCACCAATACTACAGCACTCAGGGGATTCTGACTCATTGTCAAGGTTTTGAAACTACATATGAAACAGTGAGCATTTCCCTCCTGGTGGCAATCAATCACAGCAAGTTTCTGGAAGGATCAGGACTCTTTTTCCAAGACTTCCAGTCCTGGAGGGCTAATTTAGTGCCACATGTATTTACCTTAAAAAAACGCAGTCTGACGACTCTGTAAGATATTTTCTTTCAGCTTTTGGCTGACAGTACGCTGGAGAAGTTGTGTTGAAGGTCAAAATCCATGGTAACGTAAAATCATACTCCAGTGGAAAATGACTAACCACGTACTCAAAACAGAGCCATTTCAGATATTACACATCATGAAATCTGAAATTCAGATTCAATATTGTGCTAACAAGCCATTGTGATGGACTGGTATGCCGTAGAGGGTGTGTTCCAGTCATGGAAGACGGATGGGTGGATGAATGGATGGGCAGTAAAATAAGCGATGCAGCAGTTATGAGAAAATGATCATATAACTTGTTACCTCCCATAAACACCATCAACAGTTACCTTATTTAGGTACCTCATTTAATCCTCAACTTATAAAAACATTCTGAAAATGACAAAGTAAGGGAAAAAAGTCACAAAGAAGGATATCAAGGATTAATTCTACACGAGAAGAATTACACGAGTTAAAACTGAGGTAGACAATGTCCATGAAACCGAATCCTCACAAACAATCAGATTTTCATGGGGACATTTGTTTTTATTAGGATGGAGAAAGGATAGAGAATCGCTTATTAGACGTGTTACAGTAATGGGAGAGTGATATTAAGCTTGTCTTCAGACTCCTTTGCTGCTGACTTTAACAGTGAAGAAAGGGGAAATTGAGCAACATAAAATGGCCTGAAATTGCACCAGTTCCATACTCTCGTTTCCTTTTGCCATGACGTCAGCAAGACATGACTCAAGAACACATCTGGGAGGTTTCCACACTGCAGCCCGGTGTTACTTTGGGCCAATATTTCTTTGGGGGGAAACAGTATCCAAGAAATTAATTATCATATGATCGGTGTAGAGCTGATGTCATTCTTTATGACTTGCGTCTACATATTCTAAACTGATTGGACGCAAGCGAGGGGAACACCCAAGGTCAAAAATAACCACAGCATGACTGAAGACAGAGAGAGAGAGGCCATCTTTGTTAATGTAGCATGTATACAGTTACTCACTGAGCTGCACGTGGGCCTGGATCAGGTGACCCCTCATTTTTCGATATACAGGCACTTCGACTGATGCAAGTAATCCGTTCCACAAACCGTGACACAAGTCAAATTTTACATCAGTCAGATTTACTTTCTCATACCCTTCAAGACCCGTTCTAGAAAAAAAATAATATATAAGCCAAAGATTTACTAGTATATGTACTAAAAAACAAAGCATTAAATAAACGAAAAGGTAAAGCATACATTTTCTTACAGATGTATGTCAACTTTTTGCATTGTGCAAGTCCATATGTACTGAAGTCAAGTTAGGAATTGCCTGTACTGTATGAAGGTAAGGTATGATAGCAGGTACCTTTGGCTCAGAAGGCCTACGCTGGCCATGCTCAGATTCCTCTTCTAATATTTCCAGCCCAAACCAAGAGTTAAATGAGTCAGTTGTTGGCGTGCTTAACTACAGTGACACCCTGCATAGATCTGTAGGCTGCCAGGGTCAAGTATGAACCCTCACCAAGCTTCTCACCTGGGCTTCTGTTCCTGAGCTATTTACTTCTGATTTATGTTGAATTATATGCAGATGACGTTTTCCATTGCCTTTAATTAATAGAAGATTCTTGGCTATATAATTGTATGAACAATGCACCAGTGTCAGTAGAAACAACTATTTTAATATTGCCAAATAGGTAAAAAGTATGTGTTCTGGAAAATATTATATCCTGTGGTATCAGTCAAATAGAAAAGACAAACCACTAAGCAAACAGCTACAAACCCCAACCCCAGTATGAGTTTTAACCCTTCGCGATCCTTCACAATTTACAAGGTCATTCACAATGGTCCATTATTGTAGGATGCCCATAATTTAACAACCTAATTTAGACCAACCCTAAACAAACCGTTTAGCATCCTCCGCATTGTTAAAAAGCCTTTCAATGGATGCACACCAGAACCCCCCTGCAATGCTAATTGTAAACTCAATTATGGATCCCAATAGTTTGCATGGGAATACAAAACCCCTTAGCTTTTTCAAAGAGATGTGAATAAGAGGCTTGAATCATGGCCTCAGAGTGCCCACAGTTGACTGCTGTTTGCAATTTTGTTGAGCAATAGGAGAATGGCTCATACGGGAATGATTAATGCAAGCTTGTCTCTCTTGTGGTGTACCCCCATACATGCAGATATAGATTTTTTTTTTTTATTGGTATTTATTTCAGCATCTGGGGGTAATTATCTGGGGGAAAGACAAAGGGCCCTTATCTTACCATCCATGGACCGCTCCGGCGCTGGAGGTGAGTGGGTGCTCCCAGAATGCTCTTCATCTGTGCTGCCCTCATAGGTGTCGCCCACTCTGGATGGACTCCCGGCAGTCTCTGAAGGAGCCCTGCCCTTTGACAGATCAGCCTCCCTCCTAGCAAATCAGACAGAATACTAGGTAAAAGACCTACTTATTATTATTAGTAGTGGTAATAGTAGTAGTTTGCTGTTGTTCTTGTTGCTACTTTTACAGTTGTCTGGCAAGTGCTTAATCCAAAACAAGTTGCACAATTGGCATGGCATACCCACTTTTTGCAGCTGACCTTAACAGTTATTTATAAATGGGATTATAGAAATTTAAACTGGTCTGTATTCACTTCAGCAGATTTCACAACAAAACTATGCTCCCTTACACCAAAACTGGACTTAATTTCATGAAAATATTACCTCCTGCTCTGATGTTGCTTTCAGTATCTTTAGAAAGACAACAGCGGTATTGCAGAACCTTCTGCGGATCAGGACCCCAGGGGAGGGATTTACGTGCCTTAACAATCTACAGAGTTATGTTGGGGCTGAAACTCCTGATAGGGCCTCCCTTGTTAAACAGGTCAGCTGGGAGGGGCCACGCAAACGATGGTCCAAAAAAGACCCCCGACGAAAGGTACCAAGGAAAAGCGGAGTACCCTGCTTGGACCAAAGGGGTGGAACATTCGATTGAAACTTCTCCTTGGCACAGCTGAGTGAGGGCATGTGGGAATATGCCAACAGAGTC
The DNA here is from genome assembly GCA_026776945.1 of Isichthys henryi. Taxonomy (NCBI): domain Eukaryota; kingdom Metazoa; phylum Chordata; class Actinopteri; order Osteoglossiformes; family Mormyridae; genus Isichthys; species Isichthys henryi. The sequence continues at coordinate 26,753,986 of JAODJX010000119.1, read as the reverse complement.
TACATGCACTGTGTGGACTTGGAAAAGGTGCAAATGACCATGTGCGTCAGGATTTACTGTTGGGGCCTGAAGAAATATGAGGTAACAGGGCCACTACCATCTGGTACATGATCACAGAATGAACGTAATCTGCCCTCTTTCTGTACTCCTGTTTGTGATCTCCATACAGGTAGGATACCAAGGCATGAAGCAGCAAAGTTGAGCATCTCCAAGTCTGTGGCCTCAGTACTCCTTCAGAAAAGCTCTTTTCAGGGGTGGGTGTGTGTGTGGGGGGTGGGGTGGTGCCCATAGTGGATTAGTCTAAGCACTTTGGGATCTTGTTCAGGAGTGAGGGAACATAAAATTGACAGGCAAAAATCAGTTCAGTGACTTCCATTTTTTCAATACCTCACACCCCATACCCCACACCCCACTTTTCACAGTTTTCCTCCAGGTACTCCAGTTTCCTCCTACAGTCCACAGATAAGCATTTAGGTAAATCGCCAAACTCTCCCGTAGCAATATGTATGTGACCAATGATGGATTGCTACCTCACCTGTACTGAAAAAGCAGCTACATGTCATCTGAAGGAATATAAGCTATCATGAAGACAGAAATACAATTCAAACACAGCACTTAGTAACTCATCACTAGGTTACAAAACAACACAGTGAAAAAAATTAGACATTCTGTTACGAAATTTCTAAGAATATCACTAGATCAGCACGTGTGTATGGATGTCACCAAACTAGCACAGAGAATGGTACTCCCACATGTTCCATCCACCCATCCATCCAAATTACTTATACAGTAGAGGGTAAATCCTGGAAACAGAGTTTTCAAAGCAGGTGAAACTCTGGATGGGACGCAAGTACACTATAAGTAACTTAGAAACAACTAGAGAAAATAAACACCAGAGAAAATACCCAAAGGTCCTACATACAGGCACATCACTGTAGTGCTACCATGCCAATAATATCTTAAATGAAATTTCAAGGACATTCAGATTGATTTTCTCATTCAGAAATAGTGTTTACTTCAATCTTTTTCATTATTCAGCTTGAGAAACAATCACAAAATTTATTCTATGAAGAAATAAACACTTTTGAATTCAGAGAGCCAGAGCATATCTGGCACAAAGGTAGTCAAAGGTTTCCCATAGTTACTAATTACACATCATTCTTCACTGCACACTGAACAACTTAAAATGCGCTAAATTTATGGTAACGATTCACTTTAAGCTTTGCCCAGCATTTCAATTGGATTGAAGTCTAAACTCTGATTCAACTGTTACAAAACAAAGACATTTCGTCTTAAATCATTCTTTGGTAAATTTGCTGAAATAAATTATTGTCATGCTATAGTACCTATTTTTGGTACAACTTTGAGTCAGAGGCTGTGCGTCTGACATTTTCCCCCAAAATATTTTGGTGTGACTCATGAATCCATGGTATAAAGTATAAATACCTGATTTCCTTAATGGTGTGTGATGTAGGTCACCACCAGACACACCCATCACCACGCCATGCTGGAATCATGTGCTTTCCGTGGCAGGCAGTCATAGATTTTCTCAAAAAATAGTGCTTTAGTGGTGGCCAAAAATTCATCAAAAAATTTGCATACAGGTGGTCTTCTGCATCTACATCTAATGAATCTAGCACAGACTCTTTGTCCAAAGTGACATAGAAGTGAAGCTGACAATGCAGCACGAGCACGCCGCTGCCAGGGAGCTAAATGTGGGTTTCGCTTAAGACAAAAAAGAAGTGCTGTTGTTTCGGAGAACAAACGTTTCTTCAGGCTGTCTTCCCATAAGGGTCACTTCAATTCATCCGCTGCCATATTGCTGATGTCTGAAGACGGACATTAGCAGTCTATTGATGCCTGCGTGATCCTGCGTTTCTGCTGAATAGCACGCATGTCTTTCTTTATTGCTCTGCAGTGTTTATGTTATGTTATGTTTATGTTATTTGGGAACAATATCTACATATAGATGGGGACCATCAGCTCGAACTTTCTTTGTAAACTATTCCTGTTATACGTTATTGATAAATATAAAACATTCATAAATCCTTCCTGACTGAAAAGAACATGCCCTTCTCAGGTCCTGAAGTCTCACTGCCTTGCAGTTATTTCCTACATACATAGCTGGTGGGTTTTGCTTTGGGAAAGTAAGGACTAGTTATTATGAGTGCTTCATAATAAAGAGACAGAGTGAACTACAGTTGTGGGGGGGTCTCTGAAGTGTTCATGTCACAGAATATCTCAGTATATACTGCACTTGATGTAGCTGTATTTTTCCGATATATTACAGGTATATATCACATGGTGCTACCTCAGCGCATTCTTTTCCAGCTCCTCCAGCAACTTCTCAATGTTCTCCTTTTGTTTTCTGATCTTCGCCTTCTTCTCATTAAGCACTAAGACAAAGCGAGTGTAGAGCTCTCGTTCCAGGACCTCTTTGCCCTGGACATACCTCTCTAACCTGCAAAATAAAAGGAGGCAGTGATGTAAACCAAGATGGCGGAGAGTGTCAAAACGGATTGAAGGGTATTTTTAATTGCAATCAGTCACCAAGTACTGGGCACCCATACAGTTAAATGACACTACTTTTAATTTAAAACAAAACAAAAGCACTGAAACTGTATTATATGCATAGTTTTTATAAACTAGTGGGGATGGAGTCCCAATGGCCGTTAATGGTGATGGAGGTCTTCCACCTTCCCTATCAGGCGGGCTGGACAGTCGCCTACTCGGAGGTGATGTTCTCCTGTTCCTGTCTGAGTCGCCGATTCTCTTCCTGCAGCTGCGTGTTTCTGGCCTGAAGCTCAGTGCTTCTCTCCAGACCGTGGCTGATGAGGTCCTTGATTACGTCCACTGGATCTGGAATGCTCTGCAGCTCCACAACTCCAAGCTTAAACTTGAAGGGGAAAAAAGGGAGAAATAGAACAGAATAAGCTCTACTTCATTCTCATTTTCACACACGAAATCGTCCTGTCTGGCAGTGTGGACGAGCTTCCCAGAATCACGGTGAGATACTGAGAACTTTGACATACTGATATTTGAATATGCCAATACATTAGGCATGATGCTTACACATTTGTAAATGACATTAACATGCTAAACTAACATCCTGCCTTGAAGTCTATACGTCATAGCTGCAGATCACCCAGACTTTAAGTGAATACACAGTTAGCGCCCATAGAACATATCATATACAGAAGCTCCGCGGCTTACGATGGGGTTACGTTCCTAAACTGAAAATATCATAAGTCGAATATGAATATGATAAATCAAACAGAAAAAAACATGTATGATATATTATTAAACACTGTATGAGGAGTTTACCTTCACGAACAGATTCTGGAAGCGCGGCTACGTGGATACTACCACCGTATGGTGTTAGTAGAATGTATCGCACGACATATAGCTAGCCCGGAAAAGGATCCATCCATCCATCCATTTTCCAAACTGCTTATTCTCCTGGGTCACGGGGAGTCCGGAGCCTATCCCGGAAGCAATGGGCACGAGGCAGGGAACAACCCAGGGTGGGGGGGCAGCCCATCGCAGGGCACACTCACACACCATTCACTCACACATGCACACCTACGGGCAATTTAGCAACTCCAATTAGCCTCAGCGTGTTTTTGGATTGTGGGGGGAAACCGCCCGGAAAAAGATCTAAATTCAAAGTCTGACGACTACTAAATGTGCATCGCCATCACACCTTTGTAAAGTCAAAATATCCTAATTGAACCATTGTAAAGCAAGGCACATCTGTATTGGCCAATGTTACAGAGTAACGACAAAGTATTTGCCTCCTTGCTCATTCCCTCTATTTTGTTGAATCATAACACTTAACTGTTTCTTATCTCCGAATACTTCATCACGGCCCTGTATGCACATTCTTTTTTTAGACCATACCATGTCAGTTTGTGCACTGTAAAAGTGAGTAAGGCTTCCCTGGAGATAAGAATGAGTCAATAGTATTAATCACAAGGTGACTGACTGGTCCTTAGGCTGCTCTCATACCTTTAACCCAAAATGGCTGACCTCTAATCAGCTAAGAGCTAGGAAAGTCACTCTTACATAAGTGCTTCCCAGCCCTTCAGACCAAACGGGCAGGCTTTGCCCAAGAAGATGGCGACCTTCTTCACAGGTCAGCGGTCCCACGCAGATATAGTGTGCATCCATATACACACACAGGTTTGTAATTATATCTTTGTGGGGACTCTCCATTCATTTCTATGGGGAAAAAACTATAATTACAACGTAACACCATGACCCCTACCCAGCCCTAACCTTAACCATAAGTAACCAAACAATATACGAGACTTTAGGTAGGATTCAAACTCCCAACACAGGAGGTGTGAGACAAAAGTGATAGGTGTATTTTTTGACATAGTGACATATTGTTAATACTGGGCTCAAAACTCTAAATTGCCACATGTTGGTTCATCTGCAGCACATCTGTTTATTCATTTATCTATTTTGTTAACTTTAAAAAATTTTTATTACATCCTGAACACATCCTGGTTTCTGCATGCAGTTTCTACTAACGCATTGGCTCATTGGCTCTTCCGCAGTGAATAATTGCTCATACAGCAGTACCCTTGAGATAAACACATGTTATCTTCCAAGCACTTCCGAAAATGGATGGATATTAATGCCAAGCTTTCCAGAGCACTGATCCCGAGTGTGTGTGCGTGGGGGGGGGATTGCGTATAACATTATGGAGACACAGTCCTGTGTATGCTGGGATTCCTCCAGGTACTGTGGTTTCCTGCAGCCCAATGACAGTTAAGCAAACTCTAAGAGTATCTACACTGCCAATAATGCATAAGGTCGCTTTACCACTGAATGCAATTAAAGATTGGGCCTCCATTTGTCCACACATCCATTATTATTACTTTTTTTTTCCTTCATCTATAATCATTTTCTGAGTTCATGACTTCACTTTTTCAAGATTCTGGTTGCATTTTGCGTTTGCAAGGCAGGTTATTTGCATGACCAATCAACAAAAGACATCTCAATGTACCGAAGTACCAAACAAGTGTTTGTTACTGGTACTGAACTGGAAGTCAATGGAAAAAAAGCCAGTACCGATTTCTTAGTGCCAAAACTTCGGGACCAGGTGTAGTGGAAAAGCACCCTACATGTGTGCCCTACAATGGACTTGTATCCCGTCTAGGGTGTACCCCAGTCTTCAGCCCTGTTGTGCCATATTATTTCTTAAAGTACTCAAATATCAGTTCATAAGATATTACATAGACCATTTCACTAACATACTAACATGCTGCACGTGAAAACACAACACATGTAGTTCATGTACAATGTTGGCCTGCAGGTCAGGAAGACAAAGCCAGACAAGAGCAGAGGCTAAGGCAGGCATATGTCCACATCAGTGCATGGTCCCCAGGTAGGGGGGTGATTGAGGTTCCCATTTACACTCTGCTAAGTACCATATAATGGAGCCCCAAAATTTCATTTCAAATTCTATTTCAGTTATTCTACCTCTTTGTGAGTCTTGCGTAAAACATCAAATCCATGGGTCCTTATTAGCAAGCAGGGGTCAGTCCTTATGCACTCTTGGCTTGTATTTGTGAGTGGCAGGTGGGGACTCTTCTAAGACAAACTTGGCCCAGATGTGCTACAGACCTGCCAAGAGTAGAGAGAGACAGCCATCTCTTAAAATACTGAGCCTAACTTCTGGGATTATGCTTAAATTCAGCCAACTTCGACTGGAACTCCTGTTCATGATGCAATTCTAAACATGGCCATTCGCCAATGAAGAGAAACGTTAAATTAACACTGTTTATTTAACTATTATCTGTATTTACTAATGTATTTTTCACTTTGCATTTCCCAAAAAGATTTATTTTTTTTATATGTACTAAATTTATCAAAAATGCAAATATTACCCACTGAGAGTAAACTACAATTTGATGCTTACTAATCAACTGGTAAGAGCTAATTAATATGATAATACATTCTACAAGCACAGGGGACAGCATCTACTAAATTAATGCAAACTTTAAATACATGAATAGTATTGCACTATAGCCCAAAATGTGGAGTAACAAAAAAAAATTGCTTGTTGCTATGTGGTAAAACAATAACTTAACAAGGCTGTACAATAGACACATTGTTTCTAGATGGTCTGGAAAGCAGACTCCGATATTTCCACAATCAATCACCTTGCCTGTGATGTGTTCAGATGATCTGGGGGAGACGAGGAAACAGCCTAATGCCCCTGTGACGTTTCCCAGTATAATGCGGTAGGACTGCTTTCTGATGGATGCGGGCCTCACATTGTACGCTGCACATTTGGCCAAAGAGGGGATCAGCTCACGATGACAGATTCCAGCTGAAAGCCCTTCTCACCACTTATAGGCAACGACTGCTTCATCGCACTTACGTTATTTAGCAAAGACTTTTGTTCAAACCGACATATAACTGAGGCAAATAGCACATTATTAACATATGGCTGTCAAGGAGTCGCCAAGGCGTAAGTGCAGCTAGGCTGAGCTTCCAGCGAATGCTCTGTTAGAAGCTGTAGAACATCTTTCAAACAAAGTAAGAATCCCATAGGACAACTTTTCAAATAAGTAGACAAAGGGCAGCACTAAGAGCATTCAGCGAACGCACATGGCACAGGGTAGTGAAGGTGTTTCTTAAACGCAAGGGTCTCTGCTGTCTGAATTATTAATATGTAAATTGTGTACATTGATATGTACACTGAACAGGGTTTACACTTTAACTTAAAACTTAATGCGGTCATTAAAATACAGAAACGACACTAAAAATCAGTCTGCTTTATAGTCCCTGGCGACTTGCAAAGAGTACAGGCGACTTGCAAATTACAGTTAGAAGCTGAAGCACATCATGGCGAACACGCCAGTTCAAAACAGGGAATAACTCTCATACCCACAAACATTAATATTAACAGCTCCCACATCAGCCCAGACCCCAGGGAGGAAACATGGCGGAAGTTCACAGAAGCAAAGGCAGTCAAATGCAGAATCCTAGTTTGGGCACATGACAGTGCTTAATGCTCAACTTGCAAACCCAGCTAACCTAAATGATTAGCTAATCAGTATCATTCATGTGAGGGTCTTTGTTTAGCTCCCGACTTAAAAGCAAAGCGTAAAAATTTGATCTCCTTTACAAGACCTGCAGCCCAGAGCACCAGCCGCGCATGTGGGAGCAAGACCCTAAAACAAAAGTCTCACAAGAAGGAGATCCTGGGAGAGCTCAGGCTGCTCTGATACAGCCAGGGCAAGGCAGCATTCAGTGGTAATGGGATCCCCTCTGAGTGGTCGCTAATCCCCTCCCCACCCCATATGGAAATGCCTCAGAGAAGGTTTACAGAACATTAATGAGTGGGCCCCCTGGATGGAAGTCACGTTTTGACACTCGAGACCTCCTACGGCACATGCTCCATCACCTAGCCCTTCATATCCTTGACAATTTAATCTGAACAATGCCTGGATAAGTAGTACTTGGTCTGCACAGAAGACCAGAATTTAGGGCTTTTGATACTGAGTGTGGTTTTTCCTTTCTCCCATTAGGAGACAGACGGCGTTTTCATACTGCTGTTGAGATCTGGGTTGGAGTCGCTTATTAGAAACACTAAAAACATTATCGATTCCTCAGCGTTTCATACACACTGTAACGCAACAATAATCTTTGAACATCACCTAAAATGCTCTTATTCATCTGTAAATACCCTACAAAATTTGAATCACGCATAACATTATGGACCAACTTTTTCAGCATAATTTAGTTAATTTTCCCGCTGCTGGGCTGCAGGAATTAATTCAAAGCATCACAATTCAGCATTTATATGTAAGGATACAATATTTATATGGAAAAAAAACAATGTGCTGTATTTTGAAATTCGACTTTTCACCATGCAAATGATACATTACCTATAATATAATTTAAGACTATTACACGACAATGACTCTTTCACCTTGAAATGCTTCTAGAATTTCATGACTTTTAGCAGTTGTGTTTTTGAGGGGCATTTTTTAGTCTTACAGCATATATTTTCAGAGTAGGGTTATTAACCATGGAAGTAAAATAAACAGACATGCAAAGCCATTATAAAACTAAATGAGTAGATTAACTTTTCCTGATAAACTTGCGAGTGGGAGAAGGCGGCCATTTTAAAGTCATCGTGTCTGCCACGGAGACAACAGTCCGCATTCATCGGCCTGGTATTTCCCACACAGCAGAGTAGGTCAGAGGGACAACTGAGAACTTGCTTCTGCATGTTGGCTTCAATTATCGGCTCTGCTGTGGAGACCTTGTAATTTTCAACTTCAAAAGAAATATAAAACAGCAGGGAAACCTGAAAATGTACCTTAGTTTCCTGGTAGGAAGGCCGTGCCATACAGCATATCATATGACCTCCATTCCTGAGTATCTCTCATAGATATATCAATGCTGCCTTAATTAGTGCAAAAAAACGCACCACAGGCATGATCTAATGAATTTGTACTGAAACTGAAATCCATTTCCTTCCCAAAGACTTGACTGAAAGAGATATGTTATTTTTCATAGGTGCAAAATTTGGATACTGGGAGATTCAGTATTCATGTTAGTTACAGAATATATTATTGGAGCTCTCACGAAGCCTGAATGTGTATTTCTGTACCAGCTCAGGCCAACTATGATGGGGCTGATGTGGAATCATGATAAATAAATAATGTTAAGGGAAAAGAATGAAGGAAAAGGGCACCTCTACTCCACTGCAGGATTTTCCAGTGAGCAGCATAATCTGGAAGTGATTAGACATCATAAAGACAAAAACACAATAAAGTAAAAATGAGAAGTAATGAAAAAAGACACATTTAAAACAATGATAAACAGACAACTTTATCACTTAAGGTAAATAATCAGGACCCATGCTAATATTTTTAACAATATTGTATGTAAAAAAAGTACAATGCAAAAACCACCAACTAACATATATGCCAAAATACTTCCTACAATACACTAACTGTATGTTTACATTAAACAATTCATTCATTTTACAGAATAAGAGAGGCCAGATATTGATTGACTAGTATAGACTGACTGACACACAAAGGATTTTCATTGCATTTCTGTAAAATGTCCTTAGAGTCTTAACGTAATGCAATAAATGATTTCCGATTTCCTCCACAAAACAGATGAAAAGCAGTAACGCAGAAACGGTTTGGCACTTTTAGATTCTTAATAAAAGCTCATGAAAACTGCCAGAGAAGACAATGGAGATGTCAAAACATTTTGCATGCTTTTGAAGATTTTCTTAAATGTATTTCCTTTACATCTGTCCCCACAAAGTGTGTCCTCATGCACAATTTTCTGGGGTTACAGCTGCAGGTAATGAGTTGGTGGCCTCCTAAATCTTTGCAGTGTCATGGAAAGGTCAAGCCTCTGTCGCCATAAAGCCCAGCTTTAAACTATTTTATGCTGGTTTGAAGAGGCTGGCAAGCCAAAACTCTTACTTCATTCATAGATCTGCTCTTTTCAAACACCAGCACTCCTCTCCTATACCATAACATGGTCCTACATGTGCAGCTATCAGAAGTCCATGCATATCAGCCATGTATAATGCCTTCTTAAAGTACATCGTTAGCCGCTTCTGCAAAGGAACAACACTCATGCACTCTATGACATTCTTATCTTGTAGGAATTTCCCTTTGTGTCTCACTTTAATGCAATTAATTATCCCTTAGGCCAAACTCATTACAATTCTGAAATGAGATTACAGCCAGCCGTCCGTATCTCTGGGTTCCGCATCCATAACCAGAGTAAAAAAGGATAAAGAAAAACAAAACCAAACTCCACAAAGTTCAAATAAGCGTTGTGTGCCGAGCACTACCCTGAATTAAGTGATTTTCTCTTTTTATAATCATATTTTCTACGATGTTTGCGTCCGTACTGAACACATTCCCCCATCATTATTCCCTCTACAATACAACATAACAGGTATTTACACAGCATTTACATTGCATTAGGTATCACAAGTAACCTAACAATGAGAGTGTACGGGAGGATATGCACAGGGTATATGCAGAATTGCAGATACTATGCCACATTATATAGAGGACATTGAGAATCTGTGAATTTTGGTATCTGTGGGGGGTTCTGGAACCGGTCTTCCGTGGATATCATGGAGCAATGGATACCACTGCTTTTCAGCTGCTATGTGTTATTTTATTTTTTGTCATTCTTATGGTGAACATTTCATGTTGTTAGAAACCGCTATAGCACATGCATCATCATCAGGAGAAGCCAGGACAACAGGTCTGAAGGCAGATGGAAGGACAGTCCCTGCCACCATCCCCCACCCACACACACACACACACACACACACAACGTACGGATTAAATGGTTAACCATTCTTGCAATTACCTCTTTGTCTATACCCCGTCTCTAGTGCCCCAAAAGACTATAAACACCAAACAGTAACCAGCTGATCAGTTTGCCTTTCTCTATAAAAACCTACTGTAAATAATAGGTAATGAATATAATTCATATGAGGCCCACTTAAAAATTAGGCTTAAAAAAATGCTAAAAGGTATCAGGATTCAACGTAAAATGTGCTACACCTTTAAAACACACAGCTGTATGTCTGGTAATGGTTCAATTTCCAAATTAATAGCAGAATTTCTTAGTTACTCAGCATCTGTTTCAACCATACGCTAATCACCAGCAAGTGCCATAAACCCACTATAGGTTTAGAAAATCACTGTGTTTAGAAATCACTGTGGAGTGCCTATTTATATTATGAGACACTGTTTATGTAGTCCAGCAGGACTCTGGCAAAATGTAGAACGTCATAAAGAGGTCTGTGCCATTGTGTATCGCAGAAACGGGTAAATGCAATCATCTATAGAAGCCATACTATATTTCAACACCTCTTCTAACCACGAAAAAACAACCTATATAGCACTACTCCAGGTTATGCTTAAATTATATGCAGACTATCATACCATATTTATGTTGCTTCAGGTATATGTTAAGCAAACACTGACTCATCACATCCGTTACTACTACAGGGCAGGAGAAGGTACGCGTTACAAATTTAGATAAATAAAATTAAACATTTTTGACTCCTGTCAGCTCTAATCTTCGTAGATGAGAGATAACTAAAGCTTCCTCAAAAACCTTAAATGTCAATAAAAAGAGGACTTCGGCAAGCAAATGATTACAGAAAGCAGAACTGTTTATTTCAGCCTGTCTCTATTACTTAAAGCAGTAGAGTATATTAAAACAGAGAGCACTCTGGAGAGAGGCTGATGCCAAACACACAGAACAAAGAGATGCATAGCTGTACAGCAGAGTAGAAACGGGAGACAAAAAAAATAGGGCCACTGCGTCTATGCCAGCCTCCCCCCACTTTTGGGGTTGGTGGAACGGCAGAATGCAGTTGCGGGACACTGCCACAGACACACATCTCTTATGGCCTGAAAACCCTTCTAATCACTGAGCACCCTGTGGGTCCTGCACTGTGTTCAATGGGAGCTAATGGGAACCGTACAGATAATGTTTTGTGTGCCCCCCGACACACACAAATTAACCAAATACACCCCCCCCCCCCCCCGACCACTACCACCACCACCACATGCTTGAGCGTGCCGCAGCTCACAGTGAGAAACAGCTGGGTCTCTCACACACTAACCTGTCCAGTTCAAATCAAATCACTATTCAGAGAGGTCACACCTTTAGACTGTTGCGCTAACTCTCTAGTCATATCGCTAATAAGTTGAATGCAATAATGGTTAAGTAGATTATTCCAGTTGCCTCAGGCCATTCGATAGGCTGATTTTCTTCAAATCTCAGGGTTCAAGGTATTACTAAAGTCATTACCTTGACAATAAGTCAACCAACTTGGTGCTTTCAAGTATATATCAATCACCAACTGTAAGGAGACTCCAAAAGTACAAGACTATAGACATTGAAGGACTGGATCCAGCTACTCCAGCAGAAGAGGCTGCCACTTCAGTACTCAAACTTTCACCTCCACATTCGTCATGACAGCAATGACCTGTCCAGAGACTTCAAGAACAAATTCACTGATTCAATCCATCGTTCAGTTGGCATCTCCGGGTGAGAGCTGCAGAGAGGTGTCATGCCTTTCGGGTCAGAGCAAACCTCTTTTCCCTGATCCTAGCTCCTTTTAGTGCGATTCTCAGGCATTCTGCCCCAGGTGATATTACAGTGCCTTCAGCTTAGTTTGCGTTTGCCTCATAGGACCAGGTATATCTATGTGCAAAGGTATGTTTAGCTAGTTTCCAAAAAAAAAATCCAAAAGGCTACACTAATTATAATATACTCAAATCCATAAAGGATGGAAACTCTTGATTATTGCACTATAAAACTGCGGATCTGACATGCTTTCACTCAAACATTCTTTCTGAAATAGTCTAAGCAAAAATTTTAGTTTAGAACAGATGTTATCTGAAATGCTTTCCATTCAGTAATTGTTGCACTGAGAACATGACGCAGTTTTTCTTTGAGCAAATTTTCTTCAGCTACTGCTTTGAAAGCATTGTAATAATAATGATGTCGTATACATACTCCTTGCTTTATATGACAGTACTGTAAAGTCTTAGTCAATCAAGAAAATTGCTTAGCTGATTTTCATATCATAACCTGTTTTTTCACGTTTGTATCAATATTTTGATATTTTCCGATTTGACAATGAAAAACCTTTTAAGACGCACAAAACGAAAAGTCGTAACAATGCAGCGCTAGCTAAAGAAAACTGTCTCTAAATTTAGAATTCCACAAAATAGCCACCATTTGCCTTGATAACAGCTTCGCAAACAACAGCTATTCAGTCAACAGCTTCCAGCAAGAGACCACACAACACACCTCCCTAGCTCATCTGCAACGATTTCTAGGGAGGCAGGCTGCCTGGTGGTAGCTTTGTTGTTACTCTCCTCCTCTCAACTTTGAGGTCTGCTTTGGGTCATCATCTTACTGAAGAATGAAGGACAGACATAATCACTATGGAATGGCATGAACTGCAGGGATTTTGTTAAATATCTCAACCCGGTCACCGGCAATGCAGTCCTAGCTCCCGTTTCCTCCATGAGACAGTCGAAGTTCATGCTCTCACCTTCTTGGTCTGGGAAACTGTTGGGCAATTAAACTAAATACTTCAAATTTTGACTCGCTGGTCGATAAGACCATGCTATGTTTAGATAAGTGCATTTTATAGCACAGACAGTTACGGTATCAAGCAGAGGTACTCAAACTTCTGACAGTGTCTGTAAATGCTGGTAAAGAAATGCAAAACATTCACTTCAAACTGACCCATAAAACAAAATTATGAATTTACAAAGTTCTCAGTTTTTATACCATTCAATTAAATATAAGCTTTTTGTAACAACAAATGATCCGTTTTTTCTTCGTGGAGGGGAAATAGGGGAATTTTCTTCTCACCAACCCCATCTTACTCTTCATAAGACACAGTGCAGGGTCAACCAGCATCCAGCACCCCTGAAGCAAATAGGGTTTATGGGTCTTGCTCAAAGGTTCAACGGTGACAACGCTCTTCAGGCCACTGGCTTTGCGACACAGGCACAGAGTCAGAACACGTCACCAGCTTACTATTTTTTGAAGTATCTTCAAAATTAAAAAATATCTTGACAGCTAATGAACACGACTTTTATTGACCAGTGGTGACCAAAAGCTACAGGTTCTGAAGTTTAGCCAGTAACCAAACCCAGCACATGTTAGCATGTAGCACTTGGCATATCATCCAAGCTGGGTCTGTGGGTGCTGCATGGTTAACCTCAAGCATAGAAACGTGATGTTAGCTTTTCATCTACAAAGGAGGCGCAGGAGTCGACATCGCATTGACATTAGCTATTACCCCCACACGACTGCGAGGACGTTCTTCCTGCAGCCTTCTAATATTCCTCTACTCTACCTCTTTAAAAAAAGAAAACATTAACAATCCTATCACCACGCAAACAATCGCATCTGGGGTCATTCCCACGGCACCACACGTTGTCTTTATAAGATTCGGCACAGATCTGATCCAGATGAAGTAGATTGGTCTCAGGCCAAAGTCTTAGTTGTGTGCCTCTGACAAAGCATTTGAATGGGTCCTGCTGCATCTGGTTGGCCTGAAACAATTAATCTGCTGGCTTGGAGGTTTATAAGACAAAACCCACTAAATGGTTTGCTTATTCTGGGGCAAGAAGGGGCGCAGCAGTTGATTATTTAAAATGCAGCATTCTGAAGTGAGTACAAGTAATGTATAGACACCAAATACAATACATCATTCAGAATTTCTCTTGGAACAAGGCTGAGTGAATATAGTTAAATGTAAACCATTTCAAATGTCATCTTTTACCAAGAACCGAAAGACTTTCAAGACAAACAAACAAGCGAACATGCAAACACACAGTTCTCTGAGAGATACTCAAGACAGTGTGTATCCAAAATGATCAAATCCAGGCAGACTGCCTCAGAAAATCACGCCACATCAGTTGAAATCCGTCACAGATGGGGGGAGAAAGGGTAACTTGTCAGGCACATAAGCGTCAGCCCGTGCCGGAAAGAAGGCGGAGATTTCAGGCAAGAAAACTGCAATAATTTTATTCTCCATGCAAAAGTCTTTACAGAGTTGCAATGTGTAAGAGTTGACAGTCAGACTCAGTCTAAGAAAAAGTGGCAGCTTGTTAATGGAACGACAGCTGCCAGTTTTCTGACAGTAAGATTTTTATACCACTGCATATATAAACCAACAATGTGGGCTACACATTTCTCTTCATTCTTAATAGCTGTTATATCAGTTGGGGGAAAAAATGTGGATTCTATAAGTAGATGAAAGAATGTCCTATAATATTTTAAACATATATCTGATACATGCGGGCCCATCTCTTCCCACGTTCTACCAACAAGTCCCTCAATGCAAATGTGGTTTTGCGAAAAACTACAGGAAGCCACAAAACACTCCTGTCAGTACCTCTGATGCTAACAGCTGATTTTTGCATCACCCTCGTACGCAATTGGTACGGACGCAATCACACAGCAGCTTAACGCACCCGGAAATCATTCCCATCATTCCATGTGCCAAACTGCACCCATTACATTTGCTCCAGGTTAGATAACATGCTCAGAGTCCAGTTTATGGGACTTAGATTTGCCTAAAAAGAGTTCAGAGGCTTTTGCATCCGCATCAAAAGTACTTCTACCATTAATTATTCAATCAAATTAGAAGCCTTAAGTAACAAGTCTACACTGTATGTCACGAGTTCTCAAACTAAATAGTTCCCATGAGAATACACTTGGGATCCTGTCAGCATCATTTGTGCTTTGGTGGCTACAATGTTACATGGGCTCAGCAACTCTATTTATGCTTCCAAACATCTAAAAGCAGCTGACAGAAATACAATTACACGTACGATTTCACGACAGCGGCACTGCAGCTACAACAGCCGTACTCCGTTCCCGTTCACCTCGTTTATTTCATTAGAGGAAGCGATTAAGTGCATATTTATTACAGGGAGGAAACCGGTGTCAAACATACAAAGTTTATAGAGGCAACAGATAAGCCTCCGCACTACTTTTCTAAGCGGAACAAATGGGGGTTTGCAGGAGATCATCCATCACTCTTTGTAGGGAAGAAGGAAATAAATTTAGTATGAATAAGCCAGTTATCTTCAGCTTGCTACTATTTCGGCTTTCTGCTGAAAGCGCCCTCAGCTTGGATGCAGTAACCACACGGGTCATGTGAACATTAAAGCTGGGGAAGAGGGGGCCCTTCCCATGATCAAAGGGCTAGGCTTCCCGCGCTGAGGGGGGGGGGGGGGGGGGGGGGGGGGGGGGGGGGGGGGGGGGGGGGGGGGGGGGGGGGGGGGGGGGGGGGG
>JAODJX010000119.1:26722231-26737012 GCA_026776945.1 Isichthys henryi | reverse complement strand
TTGCTTCCGGGATAGGCTCCGGACCCCCCGCGACCCCGTAAGGATAAGCGGTTTGGAAAATGGATGGATGGAAGTTAATTTATATAGCACCTTTCGAACACTGTGGTCATTACAAGTACTTCACACTTTTGAAAGATACAGAATACAAAGAAAATTCTAATTCAAATAAAAAAAAAATATGACTACAGAAATTATGAACATGACAAACAATAGATTTAAAAGAGAAAAACAAATTAAACATGAAAATAAAAAGCAAATTAAAGAAATTAGGATAATAAGGTATCATGACAAAGGATAAGGTATCAGAAAAGGAGCAGAACTAACAGACTGCTAAGCTGAGCTGAAAGCCTGGTCAAATAGGAACCTTTCCACCCAGGATTTGAAAAGTGTCTAGTGCTCAGGTTCTTCTTATTCTCTCAGTCAACTAGTAAGGAGCGGCATTGAAACAGCATATTAGGAATTCATTAACTTTTGGCATAGGAGAGTTGAAGAATAAAAGGAAACAATGACGGAATGTGAGGTGAATAACTTGATTGTTCATTTTTCCTAAACAGGCTTGGGCTTATTGCAGTTGCTGGGAATGATACTGTCCAGGAAGCCCTCCATCTTTCCGCCGAAAATAAACGTCTATCTCCCGACACGAGAACAGCTTGGAGGGTGAGGGAGGAGTTTACACGTCAACAGGAAATTTCCACCCTGACCTCCCCCACTGGGGAGTCCATCACGATGAGGTGTCTGTGATAGAAGAGCGGAAACGCGGAGGCATGGTTGTGGGTTTGGCCGCGATAATGCACAGTGAGCGTCAAGATTTCCGAAAGAAGGCGGGGAGAGGGCCAAGGGAGGAACGAGGCCGGCAATGTAGGGGTCACCGGATTAGGCTGCGCTAGCACGGGGGCATCTGATACGGAGACGCAGTATACGATTTACAGCCTTGCGAAAAACACTAATATGGGCTGGCAACAGACATCACAGAAAGCAGCAAATAAACATAAAACACAATCTTTTCATTATCAGGCTTATCACAAACCACAATGGGCAGTAAGATGGTTTGGGTGCCAATGCAAGCAATAGCTCATTGAACAAATATGAGTCCATTGATAACACAGAAGACACATTCCTGTACCTACCCGGCTATGGGAAGACGGGAAGAGAGTTTCTCAAGGGGCTTGGGAGGCATGGAATGGTAGACATGCAATACACTCTATGGCCAAAAGTATGCAGACACTCCAATTAATCAGAGGACTTTCCTTTTAATCCACACCCACTGATGACACAGGTGTATAATTACGCACACAGTTATGCAATTTCCTGCAACTCATTATCACAAGAATGGGTGGGTGCTGTACTTTCCACTTGGCACCATCATAGGATGCCATCTTTACAACAAGTCACGTCATCACATTTCTGCCCTACTAGAGTTGTCCTGGTGAAATGCGAGTGAAGAAATTGTGAACAACAAAACATCGGGGAATAAGTTCAGGTGTGAAGCAGTCGGCCACACAAACTCACAGAAAGGGACCTGATCACCCAACATCAATAACCAGCCTGAATGGCATCAAATCCAGCAATGTTCCAACAATCTGCCCTACAACAGCAACAATGAACGACCAACTTCACTTCATTAATACCCTTAATGGATTTCATAACGCGATATTAGACAAGCTGGTGTCCACGTACATTTGCTATTAGGGTATCGATGATATGGGCACAGAAACCAACCTGAGGAGAGGGCTGAAGCTCCTGTCATTCTGCAAGGCTATTTAGTTAAGGTTAAAGGTCAAGGTGAAGCAAAATTTAAAAATATGTCTTAGTAACAGAAGCACAATAGCCTGTGAGGTAGGGGCTAGAGCGCCCTGTGAGTAGAGGCAAGAGTCCCCGGTGTGGTAGGGTTAGAGACCCCAGCGAGGTAGGCTCCAGAGTCCTCTGTGAGGTTGGGGCTAGAGACCCCAAGGATATATATAGGACTTTGGAGCCAAACTCCTTGTGGTCTGTAGCCCCAGAAGCATCCATCCATCCATCCATCCACACATACATACATACATACATCCTTCGGCTAATTGTTATTTCTTTGCATATTTCCTTTCTTTTTCTTCTTTTAAAAAATCTGCAAACCATTTTGGAAACCCTGTGGATTGAGTAGTTGATCGACTGGCTGATTGATTGATAATAACAGTAAAAATATATTTAAACCGCAGGACAGGTCTTGATCTCCAACTGATTTAATATTCTGTCAATCAGAAGTGATCTGTTTCTTGAAGGGATTTAAGTTTTTTCTTACAAAGTGCAAATCACAGAGCTGCACGTCACTAAAACTATTAGATATTAATGTTTGTGTGCCTAAATAGGTCAGTAGACAAATAAAAATCATCTTCTTGAAGAAAGGATAATTGTCCAGGAAGATGGGGAGGATTTAAATTTAAACTTTGTTTAAAGAATCCATATAAAAAACATCAGTGAAAAATTTTAAAAGTAAGCCTGCATACCGCCCTGACCCGTCGTCATAGCAGCGCTCTGAAACAATTCTGGGGTGTCACCTGAGATCATTGTTCTGGTCTGGGACTTCAACTGAGTCCAATACATTTCCAGTATGCAGCTTCATGGGTGGTTTAACTTTCCGGCAGAGACCTCATGCTGCATTAACTTTATCAGCATTATTTATCTGCAACAGGGTTTAGACAATCACAAATAAATGCTTTAATTTACCTAAATGAAACCAATGTGAGTGTTTTGTCCTTTAATTTTACTCCCATGAGGGACTAAAAGGAGTAAATACACTCCTTTAGATGTGACCCAATGATTATGAGCGGTGGACTTTTTTTTTTTTGTAGAATCATAAATCTCAATGAGACACCATTTCTAACAAAAAGTGCCTATATTATACAGCTCTGATAAGCCTGTACCATAATACTGCTATTAATAAACCAAGAAATATCATTAATATTCATATTTGCATCAGCGTATTCACTAATAGGGCTTTTTTCAGATCCAAGCCCCCTTGTTCCCTGGGCATCCGGAACATGGTGACATTTGCTGTCCCGGGCAGAGTTCTGAGCGGCGCTTGTCTGAAAGTGCACAATCAGCCTTATCACAGCAGCCACCCCCACAGTGTCATTCCAGCTGCCAGAAATAAACCCCGCTCAGGCTCTGTGGCACTGCCTAGCATCGCAGGGCCCCTAGAACTGGATCAGCACTGGTTTTTTCCCCAACTGCGGCCCACTTACGACAAACGAGTCAGAATGTCACAAGATACATAAATTATTTTAATAGCATTTTAAATGCCATCTAATTGGTTTTCTTTGGCTCCCTAAAAACACAAGCACTGCCTTTTCCCCATTCTAAGGCATCCTCACAAAGTCTAGCTAGATTGAAGAGACAGAGATGCAATGTGGAAAACTAAAATCCCACTGGCTTCCAGAGCACGAGACATCCGCGACTTATGTGACTTACGGCTACTGGCACAAATGTACGCAAAAATAAATTCCAAGCTGCCGTATGACAGACAACGTCATGCCACTTAGTGCACCATACGATAGCTACGCTGGGAACGTGCCGTATGGTACGAAAGTACACAGTCATTTCAACACACAACCTGTCCATCGGGACAGAACCCAGCCGAAAGTCGGAGAACAGTCAGTATATTGAAATTCCCTGCCAGCTTTTAACCTCACCAGAATTTAAAATAGTAAGAGAGAGAGACATATTGACAAATACTAGTATAAAAATATTACCATGTGGGGTATTCTGCTGCCATACAAACACATAGAACATAAAGGTATAAGTACAAGGACAAGCCAGAAGGCAAATAAAGAATAACTTTTGCTTAAAGAAAAAACATGCACGACTGGGCTGAAAAATGGCTGTCGATTATCGTATACATGTTCTTACATATCATGGCCATTGATTAAATAGGTATCTACAGAGAAAACTGTCTGACCACAGCTGGCTGATAGATAAAGCCAGCAAGGAAATGAGGAACACTTGCCACAATAGCCGATACCTTTGTTCCACTGACAGCTGCCTTGGGTCCTTTTGTAATGAGGCTGCAACTGCAGAAAACCACAGCATGGTATGTTTCACTCTCTACTATGAGTTAGCAGAAGACACGCAGCAGCTTAGCACAGACCAGTGCTGAGCGATATTTCTATCACAAAAGCATTTGAAATTTTACCCAAAATAAACTACAGCCAAATATAACTTGCTATTATCTACCAACAGAGTCTGTCTTTAGTGGAAAAGGCAAGTCAGAAGTTCTTAGTCTCTTAACTCTATCAACTGAATTCTGAGATTAGCCCGTAATATGCAGAAGCTTCTAATGGCTGAAGGCACACTACTTCACACTCCTCCTCACTCATTTCTGTTAAAGTTCGCACAAACGCACCACACTGTCTATGAGTTTGTCCAACAGCAAGGACGAAAATGATTATGATTGGCTCGGACAGCACATATAGCACTCATCCAAAAGCAGTGACGTTAAGCTTTGCACTGCACAATTTTTACTACATAATCTTGAAAAGGATCGATCATTAAAGTTGCAGCTCTTACTACGTTTTCTTGCCTGTGACAGAGTAAAAGTGGTTTAGCGCACCTTACGAATGGTTTGAACCCAGCTGACTATCACGGTCCGACATGACAATTGCATGTGCGTAATAGGTAGCGTCGGCATGAACACAGCAGACATTAAACATATGACAGATATAATACTTATACGTAATAATACAAAATAATGAAACCCATTACAGTGATCGCCCACCTATTGCGGAAGTTACAATCCAGACCCATCAGCGATAGGTGAAAATCCGCGATATAGAAAGACCATATAAATAAACATTTTTTATATATATATATATATATATATATAGTTTAAGCCTTAAATCGAAGCCTCAAAACAAAACAAAAAGTTCACAAAAAGTTTGCTCACAACAATCGGACCACAAGCAAGGAATGTGATACACAGCGATCTATGATGCGTCGGGGACAAATCCGCGATATAATGGGGGCGCGATAGCTGAACCGAGATATAGCGGGGGATCACTGTATACTCTTTGATTCATCCCCCAGCTGTTTATCCTGGTCAGGAGCATGGGGGGCTTGGACCCTATCCAGGCAGCACAGGGCACAAGGCTGGGGTACACCCTCTACAGGATGCCAGCTTGTCAGAAGGCACGCAAACATTCACACAATGGGTAACTTAGAGATCCCAATTAGTCTAATCGCTTCGGACAGCCAAATAACACACAGAGAAGATGTAAACCACACACACACACACAGCAGAAAGAAGATCCCCAACCATATAGGTGTGAGGTAACATGCCATCCACTGAGAAACTGTACTGCGACATGATGGCAAATAACATGCAGCAATTATTATAGACTGCTGCCACAAATATGGAATAAAAATGACCAACCAAACATCATCCTTTGAAACATTACAATCATCACAAACTCAGTTTTAATTTGGGATTAATTAGCAATGCATTTAGCGAATGTCACCAACTTGAAATGTTTTTTGTAAATTTCCCGAGCACCTTCTAACTTGACATGGCATCAAAAGAGAAATACCCCCCCCCCCCCCAGGAAAACAATGCAAGGTAGGCACCCCCATGCTAGAAACCAAAAAAGGATCACATGCAGGCCACCTCCAAGAAAGATATTAGCAGCATGCTGGGATTTCACAAGGTAGTTCTTTGTGGGCAGTAACACTGACTAAGTCATAAGGTGCCATTCCGCATTCCGCAGTGCTTCTTTCTATAAAGATGTGAACATATTCTGCAATGAATACTTCTTAAACTTAAAAGATGCTTCTGTGGCTTCTCTTTGGGTTTTGTTTGCAATGTAAAGGTCAGTGTAAATCATAAGAACAATGGAAAAACAAACAAAGAGCATTAATAGAAGCACATAATGAGTAAAGGTTTTGCAATGTGTCTGTAGTATACGGACACGGGCCCATCTTTTGAACAAATTATGAATTTAAATTTAAGTACAAATCACTGGGGGAAAAGTCCACAAAATAGTTTACTCTGCAGCCATGTTCTTTAATGCACATCAGCAAAGCATTCATGTCTTCTGTGCAGTTTAAGAATTTACCCCATCCAGTGTGGCTGATGAGGAAACACCAGAGTGCTAATCATCGTGCTAAATGTGGCGCGTTTTAAGCATGACTGATCATGGCTGAAAAGCCACTAGGCTGCCCCCTAATTAAGGAGTTCTCTAGAAGCATTATTAACTCGCTATTAAAAATATTTAAGTAAAAATTGATGTTGAGTACGAAAAATGTAGGCAGGCATTTATGGCCAGTGATAAAGGCTGCGTTTGTAAAATTATATCGAAACCATTTATTTATGTGACAGACACTATTTCCTAAAGTAACATAAGGGTCAGTGAAATTAGTTAGAGCAATAAAGAACAAAGAGCATCAATAAAGACACATTAGTTAAGGTTTTGCAACGTGTCCGTTTGTAGAATATTGGCACAGGCTCCTATTTTGCATTCTTAATATAATAATTTAAATTACATGAAGCTTTTGTCCTTTAAATAGTCTAAGTTGAAATAGATGATTTTCAGTCGGAGAAAAGCCTAGGAAAGAAACTGGAGGCGGTGACATGAAGTTACGTCTTATTTAAGTAAAACTAAATTCCATGAATGTTTCCTCTTTTGAGGTGGGGGTTGCAAAGAAGTCTGGACTGGGGAACGAGGATGATGTAGAGTTTGCAGAGTGAGCGAGTCCATAAATGCAGTAGGCAGCTGGGTAAGCAAAACATGCAATAAAACCTGACAAGCATCAGTGAGCATCAGGAGGCCAGACAGTCGGCCTCCGTCACTTGCTCATTAGGACGAGGGCATGGCAGAGACTGAGGGGGAAAAAGGGTGGCACACACGATCTGACTCGCTCAGCATGACACTAACTGAGCGCCAGCAGATGTGGCTAGGAGAGCACTCCATCCTGATTGGTTCCTAGAAGCCATGTGACGTTGACTTTGAACAGGTGGGCCAAGTGTCAGGCTGAAGTTGTCGTCGGGGTCTGTTTGCATTAGCCTCCTGAAACAACTGCTACGGCAAGGGCTGTTTATTTACACAGGAAACGACTTCCCTCCTTTTTCTGTTGACCTCAAGACTACTGTGACACTTTAAAGCTAGAAATTCCTAGTAACTGAAAGACAACAAGACAAGGCGTAGAACTGTTCCGCTTACAACCTTTAAGACAGATTGATACAAGCTCTAAATTGTATTCACTGTTATCTATAAGTCAGTCCACCAATGCAGGTCTGTATATGCAAACTTGCACTTGGCCCCCACCTGAATCTTTGTCAAAACCCAAAATGGAGCTCAAGATCAAGATGCTTATGAGTCTGCAGCAATTCCTGAAAGATACAGCAGCCAACAACCACAGAGGAGAACAGTGAAGCTCGTTTAGACCTACGTAAGAGTGGAGAATATGGAGACTTGGAAAAGGAAATGTTCCATTGGGGGAAAAAATATCCTAAGAGAATAAGCCCTTGTGTAGTCCACATTCCTTAAGATCAAAATAAATATAGCCGCTTCAGTTTTCAGTACAACACACGCAGGCATACATGCACGGATGCGGCAGACTACCACTGCCAACAGGCTTCCATTTTGTTGATTTTTTTTTTTGTCACAGGACACTTTTAGAGGAAGCGAGTACAAACATGTACAGACATGTGAAGCTGTAACTACGTTTGTTTTATGCTGACCATATGCATATACAGAAGACAATAAGGAATAAAACCTACTCCACAACCTCCTATTGTCTTTCAAGCCATATCTTCATACTGCTTTCATGGTGACTAAATACCACAGATTCCAGTTATATTGTCTATTACTGCAAATAAGCCAGAGGGAGTCACACGTATTTCAGAGACTTTAAGGTACTTCATGGTCCTCTTTGCTGGATGGAGACGTGGAACAGAAACAGAAGAACTCATAAAGAATGTCCCAGTCCTGCACCGACTGTTTTCATCTAAACATCTAAATATTTACATGTAGGCCTATTCTCTAATAACATCCTACACCTCCCAACTGGCTGGTCACACAAAAGTTTTGTGCTTTAATCATGCAGCTATAAATACCAAGCTGTATACTAAGGTCGTCGTCCGACTCGTTTTTAATCTGGGTGGGGGGGGCATGGAGACTATCCCTGGTGGCACAGAGCACAAGCCCAGGGAAAACCCTGCATGGGAGGCCAGTCCATCACAGGGCAGGCGTGCGCACCCATGCGAACCACAGCACCACAAACGCATTCATACGCTGCAGGCAAGTTAGAGACACCAGTTTGCTGAAGCACATTTTCTCGGAGTGGGAGGAAACCAGAGTACCTGGCGGACACCCCCGGAAATTCCACACACCGAGCCAGTCGTGAGTGTCAAGCCCCAACCTTGGAGGTGTAAAGCTACAATGCTACCTACTGAGCCACTCTGTACTCAACTTGCCCGATATTTAAAGCAGGTTTGAGGAATACGATTGGTGTAGAGAATATAAAAAATGTTGGCGAAATGTTGGCGTTTACTATTTGTGGTGTGGGGCCACACTGAACGGAGAGTTTGTGTGGCTGAGATGCTGCCGTTTGCAGGGTGATCATCATATGCGGGGGGACCGGATACCCCAAGAAGAGAGAAAACGCACCTCACAGTCAAGCTCCCACTGAAATATCAGACAAGCACATTTGGTCCTTGTGGAGAAGATGCGACTTCTTAAGTGAAAGACACAAAAAAAATTAATTTGGGTTAAGGAAAAAAAAAAAGGATGTCAAAGGAGACGTAAAAAATCCAACGTCATACTGCAGAAACACCTGTGAATTAATATTATTTATGTATTACGCATTCAGCAATTGTTGCTATGAGAACATAACATAGTTCATCATTGTACTGATTTTTAGCCCAGTCTTCAGCTGCAGCGATTTAAGTGGAAGCTGCCACAGAATATCAAAGTGCGTCAGTAAAGCCACTTGGAAACCTCTCCTACAGTCACAGCAGTATTTGCATTCACCATGTTTCAGGAGAGTTTTGGGAACCAAAGCTGTGTTGTTGCATTCCAACAAGATATCAGTTACAGCGAATATGCACTCACTGCCCAGATAAATAGCTTTAAACATAGTTTCTGATGGTCACCTAAGACTTTCGTACAAAAATGAATTAATGTATAAAAAAATGTAAGACTTAAATGGTCTTGGCACATGCAAAGTAAAAGCATTATGTAAGAGGAATAAGGTGGCTATAATGAGTGCAGATTTGCACCCGCAACGATGAAATGTCAAACAGCACATTGAACACCCCCACCGCCCTGCCTTTTAAGTAGAAAAAAAGTGTGAAATGTGAAAAAGCCCCAGGAATCCAGCAGGGGAAAGAAAACTTGAAAATGTTCTGTAGCGTTTTACCATCCACTGCGGCAACTGCGCTGAATGACTTAGTTGTCTGCATGGGATCAAATTCTTAAACTACACAGAAGACTTGGATGCTTTGCTGATGTGAATTAAAGAACATCATGGCTGCAACGTAAGCTATTTTGTGGCCTTTATCCCCAGTGATTGTACAAGGAAACCACTTCAAGATCCCACATCTTTGTACACCAAATAAAGGACATTTGCTTTACGCTGTATTTAAATTATTTCAATGAGAACGCAAAAGCTGGGCCTGTGTATCTGGAATATGGACAGACACGTTGCAAAACCTTCTGTTAATACTCTTTGTTCTTTATTGCGCTTATCATTTATTGCACTGACCTTCATGTTGCTTTAGGAAAAAGTGTTCGCCAAATATATAAATGTCAGCATTTGGATATAATGTTTACAGCGTATCCTTTATCAGTACACATAAAAGCTTGCATACATTATTCATATTTGACATGAGTTTTTACTTAAAAATTTTTGGTAGCGAGTTAATAATGCTTCAAGAGAACTCCTTAATTAGCGTGCCATTTAGTTATGAGCAGTCGCGCTTAAAACACGCCACATTGACTAAGATGATTAGCATTGCACTTAATGGTGGTGAATTTAATGTTACTGTTCTTCAATTTCAGTTACCAAAAAATGTCCAACTTAACTGCATTGCGATTTTGTTTTTCTTTCATCGGATTAATAATTCGTCAACAAATGGTTCCATTTGAGAGAGAAAAAAACAGACAAAATTACAACAGCTCAAAGCATATCCTTAGCAGTTAATCACTAATGAATACGTCAAATGAAATGGAATGAATTATTTTTCAAAGGATATGAGCTTCGGAGCCGTGACTGATCGTCATTTTGTACAGGCTTTCATTCATAACAGACAATTCCAAGGTCTGGTCTTCATTTTAGGTGGCAGGAATGGAGAGATACTCGAGTGAGGTTAAACCCAAGCCTGCAGAGCCTGCCTCCCTGGCCAGCCATACAGCGTGAGCATTAATGCTGCTCTCCAACAATGCCTGATTTATCCCCAGGTCACCAGGAGCCAGTGGTCTCCATTTCAACCCCCATCCAGAAGCAGGGTGGTCTTGCCTTGGCCACCATTGGCGTCATAGTGCTGCGTTAAATGGCTTTACCAATTCCAGGTGTTCCGTGTCTCCTTGGGGTCAAAGGGAGCGTCTGCCACTCATTTATATTCCCGAGTTTTGTCTCCTTGTATTATTTTCTACAACAGTTGACCCCAAACACTATTCTTAAATCACTCTATGACATGGCCTGGTGGCTCATTAGATATTATTGATTTGTCACACTTCCAGCTTCGCAGTCTGAGTACTGATATGGATAACCACTATATTTTTGTCTAATACTGCCGATACCGATAACCCGCTAAATTTGGGGCCACTTGCCAAGCCAGGGTGGGAGGGAGTGGGGTTGGAACTTGCTGACCTCGCTGGCACAGACTAGTAAAAATGATGTTACACTGTTTTTAATTCTGTGGTAAACAAAAGATCGATCTGTCGGCCTAATTTAATGATGAATTATAAACACGGGGCCATCTCACCGGCCGAGACCTCTTAAAGTGGTGAATGAGCTGAGGAAATCCCTCGTCCACCACTAGAGAAAGTGGCTGATTATCCAATGCAATCATCTCCATTATTTTCATAGCTGTCTTAACAACTCTGGTTTCGGCAACTATACTGAAGAAGTCTAAATACCAGCTGACGGTATCGGGCAAAAATTACACATCAGACTAATGCCGAAGTCTTGATTTTTAACAAATATTGGCCGATACCCTTAGGGTATCCTGCAGTCCAAAAGACATGCAACTTTTTAAATGGTGTTTCTAAATTGCCCATAGTGTGTGACCGTGTGTGAGCCTTCATGCATGTCATGTGCCCTGCGGTTGACTGGCCTCCTATCAAGGCTGAGCCCCTACCTCCTGCAGACTAGCAGTGAGTCACACTGGTGTCTCTAATTTGCCCTTAGTGTGTGTGTATGGACTGAGATGAATGAGATCCAGATCTTTTATGATGATGTGCTGGATAAGCAGCTGGAAAATGGATGGAAACCATGGCAGTGAAACGTCTTGCTGGAGGTCAGCGGGCTGCCCCATCGTGTGACCCTTTTCTGCCAGAAGCTGGGCGTTGAGGACCAGGACGTCAACATCACTATTTATTTAATTAACAGACACCTTTATCCAAAGTGACGTATAATTAGGAAAACAGGGTCAGCCAGCCTCTGGAGCAATTGGGGTTAAGCGACTAGGATTAAGGGCCTTGCTGAAGGCAACCATGAAATCAAGCTGCTGTACCTGGGATTTGAACTGGCAGCCTTCCGATCATGAGCACAGCATTCTAACCCGCACATCACCCCAACCCCCAGGATGTTGTACTTTGCAGGGTGACCCAGCCGCCCGGGCGGGACCCGCGGAAGGAAAGCCGACACCTCTCCTTCTGCGATTAGAGATGGTTGGTTGACCGTTGTACCCGGAAGCCGCAGATCATGATCAGTCTTTTTTTTTTTTTCTTAGCAGAGTGTAAACAGGGGAAAGGGCTGCACAGGGTCAGACGGGCAGCTTATGGGAGGTGAGAGTGAGAGGTGAGAGGCAGCTGGGGGCTGGGGGCCAGCCTCTTGTTTACTTAGGTGCTGTGAAGACAGCCTGCAGGGAGACGGCCATGGGGGGCTTTCTGGGTGGCCCGTTTTTTTGCCTGTTCCTCCCTCCGCAGGCACAATGAGAGCTACCCCTAACTCACCATTGTCATCTCCGCACCAGCAAATTAAGGATAATATGCGTTTACTGGGCAGCTATATAAATAGTGTACAATTCAGGAAGCCTGTCATAAGCACAAGGAGTTACCTCGTTTGCTTGCTAGCTTAATCACCCACAATAAACCCAGTAAGAATACTGCGTTCAACGTCTTTGCAGTCCCACTTGAAAGATGACTGAATTACTTTAGTGTGAGTTCAGTGAGGTTTTACAGGACTAGAAGGTTTAAGACCTTTCATTTCTTTGATTCCAAACAAAAGCAATCCAAACACACTACATTCTGAGTGGAACCAGCGATGTAAACTTGGATGTAAACTCAATTAAGATGCGATCACAGAATAAACTTATTTATTTAAAGGTATGAAAGTGGCGGGGGTGGAGGTGGCTAAGGCACATCCTTATGTTCATTCAAATTAGCACCATCAACCAGTCATCCTCCATCCATCTACCCTGTACATAAAATACAATGGCATGTCTGGAAGGGGAAACTGGAGCACCTGGAGAAAGCCCAGCAACTGGTGTGAACTCCACACACACACAGCGGGGGTCGGGGGGGGGGTTCAAATCCTTCAACCCTACAGACATGAGGCAACAGTGATACACAACAAGACACCATGCCCCAAATAATGGTCATAATGTAAATCACGTTCAAAAGCTAAAATAAGCGATGTTAGCTGAATTACATTCAAAACACATATACCTATATACATAAAAACAAATCTCAGCTGTGTGCCACTAAAAATATTACATTTCAATTAGGGGAGCGATATGAGCTCCATCTAAGCTTCATAATGGGCACCATTAAAGGTAAGACACAGGTGCATATTCCCATTACGAACAATGCAGAATAGGAAAAAAGGCTCTTTCAAGAAATTTTAGTTCCTAATACGCCAAGACATTGCTTATCAACCTGCACATGTGGCGGCCAGGTAAAGGATTCAATCACACATCCCACCGGCGCCAACACTGGGGCAGTGTCTGACAGGTGAGGCTGGAGCCTAACGCATATCATCACCTACTTCATATCTCTATAATCCATGATCATCTGCACTTACCTCTTATGAACCAAAGCATCATAGCCTTGATGGGGCGGGGGGGAGGGGGGGTACTAGGGGTTCATCAAATACCTACGAAATGCTGATGGATAATGAACAGTTTCCCCGGGGGATCGATACAGTTATACCTTATTTAATACATAAATACATACATACACATATTGCGTATCTGGGTTTATTTTAATAGAGGACATTCACTCTGAAGTAATTTGGTGCGATTTAATGCATTATTTCTCTCATCTGTTCTCTTTCTTAGCAGCATGACAAAAAAAAAACCTTTTTTAGTGCATAGCACACACAGGAAATTGATAAATATTCCATCTCAGTACGCTGCGCAAAAGCCAAAGGTTTCCCAAGGTCTCAGGAAAGGTATTCGCCAGGCGTCCATGCTGGGCCCCATAAATATGAGCCAGATTAGGCAGATGCTGAAAGGAAGCAGAAAGACCTGGACGTGTGCTCTGCAGGCCCTGCTGACCAGGGCACCCAGGCACTGGGGCTGCCAGGCAGCTCACAGCAGCCTGTGCTGAGAGACAATTCAGAGCTTCTCAAATTATACTGCGCACACTAAGGACAGCATGCGTCAAATGGAGAGAGTCAAAGTAAGGCTAAAACATAGCTTAACCAATCCCCTGGAGTGCACTATTACAACAAATAACAAGATGTCTGTTGCAGTAAAGTACTAAACTGAGTTTTTAATCACCAGCGTATTAATTAGGATAAAATGAAGAGCAGTGTCAAGGTGTGTCATTAGGCAACACTCATGCCTTAGTGATGCCTTGGATTAAATAAAAATAAATCAGGATTATAAATTTAACTAAAGGAGGAAAAAAACACAAATGCACAACTGACCTAAGAATGCTATACCACAGTACAGTCAAAATGAAATAACCAGATTTGGGATGAAGCCATTCTGAAAACAGGTAGTCATCCACAGGGACGCATATAGATAAAAGGCAACATAAAAGTGTCATAGAACATCCATGAGTCAAATACAGTTACAGTAAGATTTAAAGACCCGTCTGGCAGCCAAATTATCAATGAACCATGGCCAAGAGACTGAAGAAGCAAGGATGTTTGCAGCCTTGGGGCTCAGTATCGCCAATCAGCCTCCTGAGCGAATTAAAATCGGGGTAGCAGGGGAAATGCTTTATAAAACACTATTTGGCATTTTTAACCTTAGCAAGTACTAGCTTGAAATTGCTTATTTAATGCACATGAAATCAGGCGATTCTGAATATATCCACTGAAAAAAGAAATTCCTCAAAAATTTAATTATGGGTGAAGTGAATAGTCCTTGGTAATGGTAGGTATATCAAATGTAATTGATGTAATAATGACTCTGCCAATGTGCTTTTCTCCCATGATTGTTGCAACACTCTTTGCATTGACTTTCATGAAAAGCTACCCAGCCTTTGTCTATTCAAGGGCACAATATTTCCATTAATGGTAACAAGAGCACTGCGGGGCTATTCTGCAATCCATCAGTCAACGCCTGGGGGGGGGGGGGGGGGGGGGGGGGGGGGGGGGGGGGGGGGGGGGGGGGGGGGGGGGGGGGGGGGGGGGGGG
>JAODJX010000119.1:26688504-26699706 GCA_026776945.1 Isichthys henryi | reverse complement strand
CCCCCCCCCACCCCGCAATATCACCCCCTGCCCCCCCCCCCCCCCCCCCCCCCCCCCCCCGCGGTCCGCCGCCCGCGCGCCCGGGGGGGCCCCCCGGCCCGGGGGGGGGGCCGGGTGCTGGAGCCTATCCCAGGCAACATAGGCTGGGATACATCCTGGGATGGAATACTTGTGGAACAAATAATATTATGAAGCAGGTTTCATCTGAATATGAGGCATTTTAAGGTCTTGTTCACAGATCAAGCCCAGACCAGTAGAAAATACTGTGTAATGTAGATATAATAAGTAAGTGTATATTGCTACAAATTTTTTTTTATTTATTATTTTTATAACCGGAAAAATATTAATGATAATATACACTCACTGAGCATATTACTCGGAACTCTACACTAATACTGGATAGGGCCTCCCCTTTGCTCTTAAATCAGCCTCAAATTTGTGGAATGGATCCTACAAAATGTTGCACACATTCCTTTGAGGTTCAGGTCCATGCTGACATGACTATACAGTAGAAGCCTGGACCAACTCGGACATTGAACAGGTCTGTTGAATTGTTTTTTTTTACTTGCACCTTGATCTAAACCTTGGAACTCGGCCATTCCTGCTAAAACCTGTCGAGATGCATTCAACTCTACCAGTACGGACCTAGAATGGGTTGGTCGAGAAAAATCTAACCGCAACTCGACCGAAAACTCACAAAACAGACCTGCTAAAACTTGTATGGACTGAGACACGTCTCTGATGGTCGGACATAAAGGCAAACGGACCTACTGGGATGTTTATGCCTATGAATCGCAGTACCCCTCGACCAAGTTTGACGTGTGAAAGCTGTGTTGCTGTTTTCAGTGTGAATTTTTTTGTGCTTTAGCAACAGTACTTTACGTGACACAGTAATCATGGCCCCGAAGAAAATGAACAGTGATCGCAGTAAACCAAAAAGGGGAAAGTAGTGAGAGTAACTGTGGAACTTAAAAAGGAAATTATAGGGAGACTTGAAGGTGGTGCACCTGTGTCTGCTCTAACTTCGGGGCAAGGGATTATCATTTAGTTAATGTTTATCACTTTCCTATGTGTGCTTTATCATGTATGTTGATTGTTAATGCTTTTTTATCATTACATAGGTAGATTAGTTTAAACAGCCAATCATTTGGGGGTCTGGAATGGATTAAATTAATTTACATTATTTCTTATGGGGAAATTCGACTTGGAACTCAACCAATTTGCAACTCGACCAGCCTTCTGGAACAAATTAACTTCATGTTCCGAGGTACCACTGTATCACGTAATTTCTGCAGATTTGTCGACTGCCAATACATGCTACGAATGTCCAGTTCTACTACGTCGCAAAGGAATTCTGTTGGATTTAGATCCAGTGACTAGGAAGGCCACTGAAACCTATCATGAAACTGGTTTAAAATAACTGGAAGCTGGAAGTAGCCAACAGACAGTAGGTAAATTGTGGCCATGAAGGGGTACATATGGTCAGCAACAATACTCAGATAGGCTGTGGCATTCAATCGATAATCAACTAGTATTAACAGACCCAAAGCGTGCCCATATCACACCACCACCACCTGGACTGTTGACACAAGGCAGGTTGGGTCCATGAATGCATGCTGTTGAAACCAAATTCTGACCCTACCATCTGTGTGCCTCAGTAGGAATTGAGATTCATCAGACCGGACTACATTTTTCCAGTCTGCAACTGTCCAGTATTTAGTTGTTTTTTTTTTGCTGACGGGAGTGGAACCCGACATGGTTTTCTGCTACCATCTGCTTCAAAGTTCAACAAGCTATGCATTCTGAAATGCTTTTCTGCTCACCACGGCTGTGCAGAGTGGTTTTCTAAGTTACCGTAGTCTTTCTGTCAGCATGAACCGGTCTGGTCATTCTCCTCTGACCTCTGTCGTCAACAATGTGCTTCTGTCTCCAATAACTGCCATATGCTGAATGTTTTTTTTTTGTTCTTTGCAGCATTCTAACTTAACTCTAAAGACTGATGTTTGTGCAAATCCCAGTAGATCAACAGTTACAGAAATATTCAAACCAACTTGTCTGGTACCAACAATCGTGTCACGGTCAAAATGACTAAGATGACATTTCCCCACTCTGCTGTTCAATGTTAACATAAACTAGGCACAAAAGTTTGGGAAATTTCCCGGTGGGCCAGTCAGCAAAATGTACTAAGGGGGCCCCCCCAGGGTTATTGGAGGCAAAGTGTACCAAGCGGACACCCCCCAGTCAGCGACAAATTCCCAGGCTACTTTTTGCCGCTAGTCCAATCCTGACATTAGCCTAAGCTCCCTGGCCTATACCTGCATGAAATTATTCACTGCACTGCTGCCACATATTGCTTAATCATGATGGTTAAATGAAAACGTATGTGTGCTGATGTTCTTAACAACGTGTTCAGTGAGTCTAATGATATATGAAACGTGTGCATATTAAAATCTATTCTTATATTAACATTATATATAAAAGTATAATAAAGGTGCGTGCTGGTGAAATGGGTAGCAGTGTGTAGCGTCACACCTCTCAACTTTGTGTGTGCACTTTATCTAGCCTTTCTATCTTTGTGTGGGTTTCCTGCACTTAAAAAGATTGTTGTTTGGTATGCCGGTATCTCTCGTATGCTGTGTGTGAATGAATGTTACATTTATATAGTGCTTTTCAAGAGATCTAGAGCACTTTTCAGAACCGATGGGGAGCCACTTCAACCATCATCACTGTGTAGCACCTGGATGATGTAACAGCAGCCATTCTGTACCAGTACACTCACCGCACAGTAGCTAAGGTGGAAAAAGGGATGTAGGGGGTGATTAGGGCCACAGTAGTGAATTTAGTCAGAACAACAGGGTATCACCCCAACTCTTTCAAAAGATACCCAGGAATCTTTCATGACCTCAGAGAGTCAGTTGGTTTTGCATCTCATCCAAAGGAGGGCACCATTTTTCCAGCAATATGTCCCTGTCACTGCACTGCGGCATAGGGATCCACACAGACCACAGGACAGACTATAACCTTAACTGTTGGCTACACTAATACCTCTTCCAACAGCAGCCCAGCTTTCCTAGTTGGCCTCTTGCATCTGTTCCCATAGTAAAAAGGCAGCACACACAAATTTCACTATACAACATGACAATAAAACTCTGAAACCTGAACATTAACTTTAAAGGAATTTATGAAAATGAGTCTAGATATTTTACAGAGTGGCTGCATGCACATATTGTATGCAAATAGAACTGTTAACCATAGACATCTCCACAAGTGTGGTATCATTTATGAATTCAATCTCATTTCTATTAGAATGAAGAAAACATGTCGGGCCCATGATGACACAACTGAAAATAATAATTCATTACATTCACTGATATTCAATTCAATACAATAAAATAAAACGTACAAAGGGACACATCACTGCACAGAGTACCCAGATGAAATATCTTACACCTGTAATTTGATAATGTCACACCTAGTTTAAGGAAACGTGACCCAGATACAGGCTGTTTGGTAGGCAATTTTTGCTTGATAAGAACAAGAGCCCTTTAAAACCTTAATCTGTTATCTGATTTTGAGTTCTACTATAATCTATAATTAAAAGAAAATGTATTCATTTATTAGGGATGATATGCTTAAAACAAACAGCAGTTTGAAACTGAAAACTTTCTTGCAAACAATTTGACCCAAAAAAGATACGAATAATGATTTTGGGGACTTGAAAAATTTTAGTAGCATACAAAACAGCACTAATTTTAGAGGCTGTAGTCTTGCATGCAAATATCAAGATTATAAACTGTCATTCCATGGCCTTTTGCTTCAAACTTTACATTTGAAGGAATTTAATAGCAATATATTTTACAATATACTCATTGATGGTGACAATTATTGCAGGGACCGATTCCATGCATCAGAAATGTTTAATGTTTAGCAGGGTTAGATTGTATGAATTGATTATTTGATTATTTTTATGACCTTAAAATTTTTTTTTAACTTGATAATTTTTTTTTGATAAATATTATTCGTGAACTCAATTTCACGTTCTTAATGTATCACAGAAGGCATTAATTTTAATTACTATTATTAAACAGGAGGAACGTACCAGTGTAAAATCATCAGAAAGCCACTGCAGAACTGTACAGATAAATTATGAAATCGAACCAACTTCATGGGGGAGATTTGGGGAATGAAATTACATAATTTTTTATTTTGCAGAAAACGAAAGATCAGTATTTATGACCAAACTTAATTATGATTTATACACATGTTGCAAGCTGGTACTTTGGTACCTCTTCTAAGTGGTGAATCAGTCAAATATATTCCTTGTCCTGCACTATGGGCAATGGCTCCAATGTAATCATCTCGATCATCTCTATCATTTTAATAGATGTGACTTGAGCTCTAGTACTGCTAACTTGAAATTTTGATGAAGTTTACATATTAGCATGTAATACTAGTCAAGATTAACACATTGTGAACCAATATGGCATGCATCTCTAAGCCATCATTACTTTTTAATTATCTAGCTAGGTAACTTTCTTCAGGGTCTTTACTACTACTGTGGCTTGCAAAAAGAATGACTTTTTTGCATTTTCCAAAAATAACTTAGCTCAAAGATAATCAAGTATTGCTTCCTTCATGAATATTAATGAGTCTTACCCTGTGATCCTACATTTCGGAAATTTGCGTGCCGGCACAGCTACCTGATGTGTCTAACTGCAGCACATGGACATGAACTCCGGTACTGTGAATGCTGAGCAGACTAGAGGCAGAACCTCTGCATACTTCCCAGTAGATTCTGGGCTTCATCAGGGGTGTGTTCTTGCTCCTACTCTGCTCTGTGCTTGCACGGACTGGTTGTCGGTAAGGGTTTTGTGGTCCATTGGCAACGGAGCATCTGTTGATGAGAAATGACTTACTGATATTGGCTTTGCTGACGATACTGTGATCTTCATGGAGTCAACGGAGGCTCTGACTGGGATTCTCGAGAGACTGAGCGAGGAGTCTCAATGTCTGGGATTCTGAGTATCCTGGATAAAAACCAAAATCCTGGCCATTAATGACCTCTTGGGTACAGCCATCAGTAGTGCCTGTCTGTGGAGTGAGTGTCAACATTCATGTCTCTGGTGACTCCTTCTATGAAGTCAGTAGATGGATTGGGAGAGTGCGGGGGGTCATGAGGTCACTGTAAAGGGGTGTGAGGCGCCCCTGATATCTTTGTAAGAGGATGAAAATCCACGTCTTTAGAGTTGTTGCTCCCTGTCTTGCTGTATGGCTGTGAGACATGGACGCTATCCAGTGAGCTGAGATAAAGACTAGACCTCTTTGGTACCGTGTCTCTACAGAGAATCCTTGGATACCGCTGGTTTGACTTTGTACCGAATGAGCGGTTGCTCAGAGAGTCCTCAATGAGGCACATTACCTGCATTGTGAGGGAGCCATGTGGCGCATTGCTGAGAACCCAAGTGGCTGGACTAGGCCAAAGGGACGCCTATGTCAGACCTGGCTGTGGCAGATAGAATGACACTTCCAAGTGGGACTGGACTGCGAGTCAACCTGGGGGGTCGCCAACCAGGATCCAGAGGTGTTTCATTGTGTGGTGGGCGTGGCAACACACTGTGTCAGTGCATGCTGCCCAACCTGACCTGCCCTGAGGTTGTCTCGTGCATTAAAGTGCTCCGGCATTATAAAACAAAGAGAGTAATCAGCACGACAGTGTATGTTTGTGATAAAAATGTTCGTGTATTGTATTTCCATGAGAAAATTACATATTCAGCCCCAAATTACTGCCGAATTAAATTTCAACAAATTATTTTAATGATCCTTTTATATAAAATTTAGTTTGTGAAAAATTCAAAACATGGCGTAACATTTGATGGGAAACAATTTCTTTTAAAGGCTTTTTTTCTGTATCACAACTGAATAAATCAATGCAAAGTTATGCATGTGCTTTGTGAGGTTTACAGTCGTGTATCTGCTTGGGTGTGGGGAGCACGATGATTATTATAACGCAAACTCTAAAATGTCTCTCATTTCTATTTTGGGTATATCATGTACTGTACTACAGACAATACCAAGATCCAAACATCTGTATCTACTAAAGTATAAAAATCAAACCTTTTTTTAAAAAAACGCAAAAGCCCAGAGTACTTCAAGACCTTTCCTTGTCTGTTTTGACAGTAAATTGTTGCAGCATATGAAATCTGGAACTTATTTAATGAACACTCAACATTTTGTTCACTGGAAGTCATTCTTTTCATGGTTTATGTATGGGACTCTCACTAAAGATTTTGTTGCTCGTGCAGTTAAATGTAGATTAACTGTCAAACAACTTCTGACTGAATACAATCAGATTTTATAGACTTTATATTTGACTTTAAATTGCTTTATGCACAAATTTTTATTTCTTCTGAAGATTTTTTTGTATTACCAATATTATAAATGAAAGAACAGAGTTTTTGCCATTTACCCGCTTTATTTTTGACGTCTCTTGGTTCCTTTTGTTTCTTGTTTTTTGAGTTAAAGTCCGATGTTTGTTTGAGCTGCAGTGTGGATCATCCCTTCGTCTTTTCATCATGCCCCTCTCTAACAGCAGCCAATGTTTACAAAGTTAATTCCGACACTTTACATCTTAACGCGGACTTTTACTTTTTTCAGCAGTCTTTTCGATTTGTGATAGTCTATTGGTTCTATGAACTATCTGTCATTGCTTCTGTCGGCCCACTAGCTGCACTTAAGGTGTTTTCCCACCTGGTTCCTGGTTCCATGTAACTGGGTTATCTTGACCGGGAACTTTTGAAGTTCCTGGACACTTTTCTGTACCGCTTTCCACCACACAACAGGAACTGTGACCTATATGTTAATGTGATGGATCTGGGAGGAACTCGTTAATTCCTGTTCAAATTGTCAATTGAGTATGAATAGGTGATGTAGTTAGGATTGGATCCAGTAACCTTGGACTCGGACTTACTAGAGCATCTCACCTGGCTGGAGAGTTTCCTAACCTTCCAGAAACCCATGAGCGACCTTGTGTGTCAGAAGCAAAGGATCACTTTGTATTCTGTCTATTAGTTGTCTTAGTCCTGTAACTATGCTGCTACATTATCAGGGAGGGTGGACGGGGTGGTGTGCTTTATTAATGCTGGGGGGGGCTGTATTTACATATTATAATGGTGTGATTATTTTTTTCTCAACTGTAGTGCACTTACTTGTACCTTTAACAAATGCCTGTGAAATGCAAAAGCCAATAAGTGTGTTTTTACCCAAATACACTGCGTTCTAGATATGACATGTAGCTCCAAGACTGTCATATCTGCGGAGCCAGACAGGGAGCACTATGCATGAATGCTATGGGTTTTATGGTGGTAAATTTATTAGTTCAAATCTTTATAATATTGGATAATGTGTGTACTGTTCCCAACTCAATCCTACTTGAAATTAAAAACACTGTCCATGCACCCTCCAGAACTCCGTAGATATAACAAACTACTGTGTAACGTTATACAGACACATGCAGATCCCACTTGATCTTCTTCTGGGATTTGTTACTGCTAGATGTTACAGACAGAAGCTCCAGCTAGCTGGCAAGAAAACTGCTCCACAGGCACAGTATAATGTACCAGATCCCAACCTTGTGAAAACGTAACACTAGCAACACTAGCAAAAAAGGACAAAGATGTCATATTAGCAAAAGTCCTTATTAAATCGTGTGGGTCCAAAAATATGGGACAAGTCACATTCCCTTTCGCTCAGTATTGGCTGATCATGTAATATGTGGGATGGTTGCAGACTCTAAACCAAACCTTTCCCAAAACATGCTATTGCATGACTGCACACAGGACATATATAGAAGCTTACACCTATCAGCCATGATATAAGAACCTCCTGCCTAATATTCCGTAGGTCCCCCTCGTGTTGCCATATCACCGCTGTCCCATCGAGGCATGGACTCCCTGAAGGTGTCCTGAAGTATCTGGCACCAAGACATTAGCAGCAGATGATTTAAGTCCTATAAGCAAGGTGGAGCCTCCGTGGATCAGACTTGTTTGCCCAGCAGATCTCACAGATGCTTGATCGGATTGAGATCTGAGTCAACACCTCGAACTCTTTTTCATGTTCCTCAAACCATTCTTGAACAATGTTGGCAGTATGGCGGGGTGCATTATCCTGCTGAAAGAGGTGCCCGCCTTCGGTGAATACCATCGCCATGAAGGGGTGAACGTGGTCTGCTAAAATGTGTGGGTAGGTGGTACGTGTCAATGTAACATCCACGTGAATGCCAGGACCCCAGGTTTCCCAGCAGAACATTGCACAGATCCTCACACTTCAGCGGCTTGCCTTTTTCCCATAGTGCACTCTGGTACCATCTCTTCACTAAGTAACTGACATACACGCATCCGGCCGTCCACATGATGTAACAGAAAACATGACTCATCAGGCCAGGCCACCTTCTTCCATTGCTCCATGGTCCAGTTCTGACGCTCACATGCCCTTTGTAGACGCTACCACTAGTGGAGAGGGGTCAGCATGGGCACTCTGAGCAGTGTGTGTGTGTGTGATATACAGTAACTGTGTGTATCACACGCAGACACTCATACACACACGGGAAGGGAATCAACAGTGTGTTCCAAAAAAAATGGGACAAATCATGTCCTGTCTCGGTTCATAATACTGTAGGTCACAGCATGTTTACTATACAAGACAATCACATAAAATACTAGACTGATGCCAACTGTGCGATATAATTTTATATGGCCCTCAACCTGTTTATAATCCATTATTAAATCTGGCCAGCAGATTGAGCAGATCTTTCATTTCCCATAGAATAAAAAAATGATACAACATTATACCGCTAATCAGCGTTGACAAGTGTCACCACTGGTAACCCTCACACCCCTCTCCCCACTTGGTATCAACAATATTAGGCAAAAATATATCGATATCAATCAATTTTTTTGCGTTGGTGCACCACTATAAAAACTACAGGGAAGTCAGAGCGATTTTATGTTGAAATGCAGAGATTGAATTTTTTAAGCCAGAAATATAGAGACAGAAGCAAAAAAATCTAATCATTAATGCACTTAATGTAATTGAAATACAAAAATAAATGCATCTGTTCCATTTTTGCCCCACTACTTCTACATAATTTACCAGTTACTGTTGGTGCTTGTGGTCAACGAATCAGCAAGCTTATTGTGGTAAGCCCCGCCCCAGTTTTCATTCTGCTGCACTTTAGTGGTTGAGCAGAAGCTGATGTTGTACAATGTATTTATTTGGTGCTATTTTAGCTGAATTGACACATAAAATTAAGATACAGCTTCATTTTGTAATTTATTTCTTAATTTATAGAAATCTACTGTATATTATATGATGATGACACATGACTCAAATGCTACCTCTGGCTCTATATGAGTGATACAAGTTCTGTGTTTCTTGGGATTGTATCTGGTTACTTTGTGCCACAGTCTAAAAAAATACAGTTAGGCCAATACATGAGTGATGGACTGGCATTGAATCCAATGTGCCCTGCCTTGTGTTCTGTACTTCCTAGGATGGGGTCCAGACTCACTGTGACCTTGTACAGGACAAGCAGTCATGCAAGATGGATGGATGGATGGATGGATGGTGTACATTCTAGGACAAGGCTTGCAGGCAAATAGTGATTTAAATATTCAGTATGTTTTGCGTTTGTAATCCCACAGAGCTTTTCAACAACTGCCGTCCATTTCCGCACAGGAATTTCCCCTCTCCTGATATTCAGAAGTGCCCATGACTGTCAAAGCTGTCCGCATTTCCCACGGTATTAGTGTAAGTCAGTAGAGCACTGAGTCCAGTGTGTTCTGACAGATATTTGGGGCTTAAACCATCACAGTAGCTGGCGGGGCTCCTGGCCGAGTCAGCATGGGGTTTGGCTCTGACTCACCTAGCCTGTGCTATGTATTTATTGCTCTATTTGAGTTGCCTGGACAAGTAAGAGAGCAGTCCAAATTTTTATGAATGCTCTTTGTTTTAGTTTGTTTACTTATTTGGTGGTAAGATTGAAAAGAATCATTCTTTTTAAATTTTCTTTTAAAATGTCGTTGTTCATGTATAGCTAACTGTTCATGCTCATTCACTTTTTCTTTTTCGGGATGATGAAAAGAGTAAATTCTGATCAACAAACAAGAAATAATCAGTCATGAAAGTTGTGTGTAAACTTGTAATCTGGGTATAACTTTTTAAATAAAAGGACACAATCAGTTTCATGTACATTAATCCATACATATACAGTCTCTGGTTCCATGAGAAAGTCTGAAGTATCAGTTTCTGCCAGGAGATTGCAGAATGTTTTCATCATAAACTAAATGTGGGAGATGCGACAGTCCATTTCTGTGAATGGATCCTCTGTCTTTTTCGTTTAGACTTTTCCTTCCCACCGTCCAGGGATGAAACGCTTTCTAAACTGTATAATAAACATCCTGCTAATCACAGCTGGCAGGATCAGCTCACTTTGGCCTGAATTCAATCATCATTTTAGAGGGAATTTAAAAACTGGGGGAAAACAGTCTGCGAATAACTGGGAATTATGTACAAATCCCTCTTAGACTAGGCTGTCGAGTAGAACTCGTGAAAAAAAATACATCAAAATATGAAAAGCAATGCATAAATGCAAGTCACAATTGCAGTGAAGTTGTCGACGATTTTATTATCAAAGAATAACACATTCTTTCTGGACCATCGTTATTTTCAAAGATGACCAAAATGAAGATTGTTTCTTACACTGTGACTAAATCATTGGCATTGCTATTTCTAGGTCTGAATGATGCAGGTACTCTTGTGGTCTCCCTGTTTCTAGGACTGAATGATGCAGGTATTTCTGTGGTTTCCCACTTTCTAGGGCTGAATAATGCAGGTAGTTCTGTGATTTTCCTGTTTTTAGTAGTGAATGCTATGGGTATTCCTGTGGTTTCCCTGTTTTTAGGACTGAATCATGCAGGTATTTCTGTGGTTTCCCACTTTCTAGGGCTGAATAATGCAGGTAGTTCTGTGATTTTCCTGTTTTTAGTAGTGAATGCTATAGGTATTCCTGTGGTTTCCCTGTTTTTAGGACTGAATCATGCAGGTACTCTTGTGGTTTCCCTGTTTCGGAGACTGAATGATGCAGGTATTTCTGTGGTTTCCCACTTTCTAGGGCTGAATAATGCAGGTAGTTCTGTGATTTTCCTG